>PVKV010033856.1:0-18281 GCA_004027835.1 Alouatta palliata
TGAAACCCCGTCTCTACTAAAAATACAAAAATTAGCAGGGCATGGTGGCACGTGCCTGTAGTCCCAGCTACTCGGGAGGCTGAGGCAGGAGAATTGCTTGAACCCAGGAGGCGGAGGTTGCGGTGAGCCGAGATCGCGCCATTGCACTCCAGCCTGGGTAACGAGCGAAACTCCGTCTCACAAAAAAAAAAAAAAAAAAAAAAAAAAAAAAAAAAAAAAAAAAAAAAAAAAAAAAAAAAAAAAAAAAAAAAAAAAAAAAAAAAAGAAAAAGAAAAAAGAAAATTCAGGTTTACAAAACAGATAGAGGAAGCAACCATTTACGTTACTTTAAATTTATAATGGTACTACATCACCACATACCTTAAGCAGTCTTCTAAAAGCACAAAATCAAGTAATGTTAATGAATTATTAATTACTTAACAGGTTAGAACTGGGGAGAAATCTACAGGTGGAATGTTAGCTTATCTGAACTGAAAATAAAACAAAATTGAAAATAAAACACTTCACGCCGTTAGCCCAGTCTTTCTCCCCACTTACAGTACTAAATTTCTAACTGCTTACTCATCTATTATTAAGTTTGCTACAAAATTTATCTCATCAGAATCTTTTAACTTGCCTCTTAAAATAAAAGAGAATATTCCTTCTCTTCCTGGATTCCTTATTTCTATCAGCTAATGATTCCACCTAGGATCATACCTGGCTCTTTCCTTTACATTTACTATTTATTTCCATCTGGTTACCAAAGCCTGTCCCTTCTTTCTGCCTAAGTCTCTCCATCATCTACCTGCTCCTTTCTTGCTTTAAAGGACTACCATCACAGCCTAATGTCCTTATCTCCAATTTCTCTCCCTTTCAACTTTTCCTTTATAAGTCCACGGTAATTCCCATTACAAACTATCATCAGTGGATAGATATTCACCAAATTAAATTCAAGCTCCTTAATTTATTTCTATAATCTGACCTCAATTTTGCCTAACTTTTCTGCTCACTATTCTCAGACATCTCAGTTACATGGACTACTCTTCCCTTAGCCTCAAACTTGCCTGTTGCCATCTGAGCTACTTTACCTATAAAGCATTCTTCATTTTTACCTCCTTGAAATACTATATATATCCTTCCAGTTAATGTGCTTTCTTACAAATATTCACCTACAATCCACTTCATCCCAAATGGTTATACTATTTCTACACAGCACTCTTGTTTATACATCCTATTAACACTTAGCATATTTTTTTTTTTTTTTTTGAGACGGAGTTTCGCTCTTGTTACCCAGGCTGGAGTGCAATGGCGCGATCTCGGCTCACCGCAACCTCCGCCTCCTGGGTTCAAGCAATTCTCCTGCCTCTATTACTTGTGCATTTGTTTTCTATTCCCTACTAGATCTTTAAATGATATACATCATATCGTACTCAAAAACTTGTAATGCATTTTATTTACTTTTATTATTATTATTTTTTAGACAGAGTCTTGCTCTGTCACCCAGGCTGGAGTGCAGTAGCACGATCTTGGCTCACTGCAACCTCTGCCTCCTGGGTTCAAGCAATTCTTCTGCGTCAGCCTCCTGAGTTAGCTGAGAATACAGGCACACACCACCACACCCAGCTTATTTTTCTATTTTTTTTAGGAGAGATGGGTTTCACTATGTTGGCCAGGCTGGTCTTGAACTCCTGACCTCGTAATCCGCCTGCCTCTGCTTCCCAAAGTGCTGTGATTACAGGTGAGAGCCACCGTACCCAGCCTTGTCATACATTTCAAAAACTCATTTACAAATATCTTATGAGCCTATCAACTTCATAAAATGAAACACAACTGTGCTTAAAAAATAAATTCCTGATTTGCAGTAGCTTAGAAGGTCAAAAAAAGGGAAGAAAATAAATAAATAAAAATAAATTAAATTCTGTTCTCATTCCTTAAAATTAAAGATGTTCTTTTTCCTAAAGAAATAAACAGGTAGGTCAGGCATGGTGGCTCATGCCTATAATTCCAGCACTTTGGGAGGCCAAGCCAGGTAGATACTCTGAGGGCAGGAGTTTAAAACTAGCCTGGCCAATATGGTGAAACCCCGTCTCTACTAAAAATAAAAAAAAATAACAGGGCATGTTGGCAGGCATCTGTAATTCCAACTACTTAGGAGCCTGAGGCAAGAGAATCACTTGAACGGGAGGTGGAGGCTGCAGTGAGCCGAGATCACGCCACTGCACTCCAGCCTGGGCAACAAAAGCGAAACTCTGTCTCAAAATTAATAATAATAATAAAGAAGTAGAAGCTGGGCAGGGTAGCACATGCCTGTAATCCCAGCGCTGTGTAATCCCCACACTGGGGTGGGCACATCACTTGAGACCAGGAGTTCTAGACCAGCCTGGTCAACATGGCAAAACCCCATCTCTACTAAAAATACAAAAATTAGCCAGGCATAGTGGAACATGCCTGTAATCCTAGCTACTCTGAAGGCTGAGGCAGGAGAATCGCTTGAGCCCAGGACTCAGAGGTTGCCATGAGCCGAGGTCATGCCACTGCACTCCAGCCTGAGAGACACAGCAAAGCCCTGTCCCCTAAAAGTAAAAAATAATTAACTAATTAAAAGAAACAAACAGGCTGGGTGCAGTGGCTCACGCCTGTAATCCCAACACTGTGGGAGGTCATGGCAGGGGGACCACCTGAGGTCAAGAGTTCAAGACCAGCCTGGCCATCATTGTGAAACCCATCTCTACTAAAAATACAAAAATTAGCCAGGTGTGGTGGCACATGCCTGCCATCTCAGCTACTCGGGAGGTTGAGGCAGGAGAATCATCTGAACCTGGAAGGCAGACACTGCAGGAAGCCAAGATGGCACAACTGCACTCCAGCCTGGGCAACAGAGTGAGATTCTGTCTCAAGAAAAAAAAAAGAAGAAAAAGAAATAAAGACCAAATTGATACATATGTTCATTACAGTATTACTTACAACAAAATCTGGAAATAAATTCCAAAAAATAGAATACAAAATAAATTTTGGTACATCTAAATGATGAAATGTTAATTATCCTTAACAATATTCCTAAAATTTTTAAACATGGGAAAATACTAAATTATTATTGGGGAAAAAAAAGGTTGAGATACAAGAACATACTCTCAGTTTGTAACCAGAAACATACGTGAATATAGAAAACATCTCAAGTAACAATAGTATTTACCTATGTAAGATGGCTATAGTTTTTACTTTCCTATGTGTTACAAATTCTCCACCAAGAACATGTAATACTTTTATAATAGAAAACAATTATGATAAACTAAAAATGTGTTATTTCAGAACAGTGTAACATCTAGCAAAGGAATAAAATGAGACGAAACTTAGGTATGAATAAAAAATTAGTTAAGATATTTTCAAATAATTTGTGAAAAGCCCATCACTAAAGGATTCCAGAATGTTTTATGGCCAAGAAAGGCTAAACCAAAATTGTGCCATGCTAGAAACGAAGACAAGACTAAATCGGCCGGGCGCGATGGCTCATGCCTGTAATCCCAGCACTTTGGGAGGCCCAAGGTGGGCGGATCACCTGAGGTCGAGAGTTCAAGACCAGCCTGATCAACATAGAGAAACCCTGTCTCTACTAAAAATACAAATTAGCCGGGCATGGTGGCACATGCCTGTAATCCCATCTACTCTGGAGGCTGAGGCAGGAGAATCGTTTGAACCTGGGAGGCGGAGTGCAATAAACAGAGATCACGCCATTGTACCAGCCTGGACAACAAAAGTGAAACTTCATCTCAACAACAACAAAAAAGAGTAAATCTAGGCAAATAAAATATTCTGGTTTAAAGAATAAGCCACCAAAATTCAAGACATTTCCCTTAAAAAAAAAAAAATTCCAATAAGCCTGGCATGGTGGTTCATCTCTATAATCCCAGCACTTTGGGAGCCTGAGGTGAGAGGATGGCTTCAAGACCAGCCTGGGCAAAAGAGGGAAATTCCATCTCTACAAAAAATACAAAAATATGCTGTGCATAGTGGCATGCACATGTGGTCTCACCTACTCAGCAGGCTGAGGTGGGAGGATTTCTGAGCCCAGAGAGGTCAAGGCTGCAGTGAGCCATGATTTCCCACTGCACTCCAGTGACAGCAAGATCGTGTCTCAAAAAACAAAACTCCAATAAATGTTTGTATAATTACACATAGCATAGGTTTTTCTTGCATGTAAGGTAATTATCACAATTCACTACAATGTAAAATTAATTATTGCCTTTTGAATTCCATCAATATGAAAAATAAAAATCTAGGGGAACAGAAAGGAGATCAACCATGAGCTCATTAATATAGTTGCCTCATTACTGTTACCTATTTTTCCACAAACACTATCCAAGCCTACACAAACCTTTATATAAACATTTGAGTATACCTCCTCAGATTCTTTAATATGTATCCCAACCACTTGATATACCTTATAGTCTAGAAATACAGAAGTAACTTTTATTTCTTCAAAGCAATTTTAAAAATACATGCCTTTGTAAGAAATGAGCTTAAAAACAGTGCTACATTTGTATAACATATTGGGAACATGGAACCCTAAGAATTCCTACTAAGGAGATAATGGAAACTAGACTACCTAGACTGCCATCTGCAACAAGAATCTGGTAACTACCCAAATTGTGAAACCAAAATCTACCACACTACTGATCTTTTAAGGAAAGTATGTGGCTCACTTCTAATCATGTAAAAATATTAACATACTCAAGAGAAAATCACTGGTTCCAAGTCCTTTAAAGAAGCTTCCCTTCGTTAGACTGCTCAAATTAGGCATCTACTGCTATTTTTATCTTCTGTGTAGGTTTTAAGTTTTATGAAGCATTCACCAAACCAATGCATCTGAGAGAGAGATGCATGTATCTACATGGCAGACTTTACACAGCATAAATAATCCAAGTTCCAAGGTTAGCCACCAAATCAATTCTGCAAGTCCGTTACTATGGACCTTGGATTGTAGCACAGCACAGCAATTAGACAAGGGAATATATACAATATATAACAGAAAAAAGACTGAGTATTACCATAGTAAGTTTCTGTTCATTTGTTTAAATACCCTTTATACCACACAGAGTTAAAATGAAGTATCAAAGTGGTATGGGAATGTAAGCATCTTCTAAAATAATGATTTAATAGGCCATCAAATAGAATGGCAGGGAAACAATCTGTGCACTAGTATTTGATCTGCCTCAAACAGAAGATATTACTGTAAATAATTCTAAACATAAGCACAATTTAGTGAATAAGGTAGGAGACTGGTAGACTTAAACTTTCAGATTCAACTTATAGCTATTCACCAGTCACCTGCTGTTTTGACAAGTTACTTACCAACTTGTGCTGTCATTCTCCGTAAATTTATCCCCTAAGATGAGGATAATTCTTGCAAATTGTGTCACAAGCATTTTGAAAGGAACCATGAGTTATTGTATAATGCTCTTGAAATTCCTCAGATGTAGGGTCCTACACAAAGTAAAGTATTATTATACATCTCTCTAACAGTAGTCATCTGTTTGCATTATGATTTTCTTCCCTACCCTTGACACTGTGATTCTTGGGCACTAACCTTTCTCAAAGTAAAGTGTTCAAAGCAAGCCTCCACTTCTGACCCAAGCAATTACTTTTTTCAAATCTATCATTCACCTCTTTCTCTTCCTTAGAAGGTATTGTGAAAATCAAGTTATAAAACACAGTGAGCTTCTTTGGTTTAAATGCTCTGGTTCAATAAGAAATGTGTGGGATAAGTGGGTATTTTTATTTTTAACCCACCCTTAAAGTGAGTAATTTTATTTCCCATATTTTCCTATATTACTTTTTAAATTTCAACTATTTTAAGGAGCAGTTTATTTATAGATTTGTTCTATGAACAGAGAGAGAACAGGTCAGAAAATGAAGAAGCAAGAAAGGCAAGCCAAGTAATCACTACTATGTGACCAAAATGCTTTTATTGGAATGAGTCAACAGTAGATACCATTCGAGGATATGGAAAACACAGAATCAATGCTCATCACCTTTAAGAAGAGTTCAACATAAATCACAAAAATTTTAGCATACCATTAAAACTTTTACCTATAAGCTCTGCTAATCAAGTTATTTCTTCATTCAAGAATACACAGTACATATCTGAATTTTTTAGTTTGTGTTGGTACAATATTACATCCTGAAAACAGAACTCTCAATCTTCTTATCAGTTTTTTAAATGATTTTTCTTTGAGTTTGTGCACAAGGGGAAGGATAATAAAATATGCTGTCTTCATTGTATACTCTTAGTTATAAGATATTAATTTTTTAAAGATTTTTCTTGGCTGGCACAGTAGCTCATTCCTATAAATCCCAGCAATTTGGGGAAGCCAGGGCAGGAGGATAGCTTGAAGAGAGTTCAAGACCATACTGGGCAACATAGGGAGATCCCCATCTCTACCAAACATAAAAAAATTGGCTGGGGGCAGTGGCTCATGCCTGTAATCCCAACACTTTGGGAGGCCGAGGTGGGCAAATCACCTGAGGTCAGGCGTTCAAGACCAGCCTGGCCAACATAGTGAACTCTGTCTCTACTAAAAATACAAAAATTAGCCAAGTGTGGCAGCACACGCCTGTAGTGCCGGCGACTAGGGAGGCTGAGACAGGAGAATCGCTTAAACCTGGGAGGTCGAGGCTGCAATGAGCTGAGATCACACCACTACACTCCAGCCTGGGTGACTCCATCTCAAAAAAAAAAAAAAAAAATCAGCCAGGCATAGTGGCACATAAATGTAGTCCCATCTAACTACTGGGGAAGCTGAGACTGGAGGATCACTTGAGGCCAGGAGTCCAAGGCTGCAGTGAACTATTATCATGCCACTGCACTCCAGCCTGAGTGACAAAGCAAGACTCCATCTCAAAAAATAAAAAACCCTCAGATTACAATAAAATACTAATGGAAACCAGCTTCCTCAAAGGTGAGCAAATATTCTTCTGTCTTCTAAACAGCAAAGGAAAAGCTCTATGAGATAAAGGACAAAAACCACAAGATTTAGGGTGGTCTCAAGATGTGCTAGCCTAATGACCCTATTAGTCTCTTAATCTCTTCTAACCTCAGTGTCCTCATTTGTAAATGGGGACCATAATACTTGCCTTAGCTACATACAACTGTTGTATGAATTAAATGAGATACTTCATTTAAAAGAATGTTGTAAAACACAAAAAACTATTTTTTAGATAACAGGGCTTATTTTTAAACAGAACACCACTTTATTTACAAATTATGATCACAGAACAGTTTAGTACTGTTTCTAACATGAAACAAATGGAAATCAATGTTCAAAACATATAGTTAGGACCATGGTCACCAAATTATACCTATGATTAGATAATACAGTAAGAAAAGGTCTTTTAAAGAAAAGAATACTTCCTATAGGTTATCTTAAAATCTTCAGAAGTGAATCTGAAACCATAAAAAAAACCAACAATTCATTTAAATGGACTGGTCTAGCACAATGAAGATTAAATATATTTATTTGTTAGCTATGAATTTTAAAAAGTGAGACATTAGCTTAAAAAGTATTTCAAAGTTCTTATGAAGAAAAAACACATGAAAGTGAAACAGATATTCACTTCTCTGGAAATAACTTAGAAAAAGCTAGTAGTGACAGAAAAGGATATTCATATACAAGACAACAGAGATGACCACGGACATAATGTGAACCCTTAGCATAATAAAGGCATTCAGTTAAATCTTTCTATGTGCTTCCTAAAAAGTCCAGAACAGAACACCCTCTTTTCAATAGGCCACAGGTTAAATCTGTTTATTACATCGTCAGGCCAAGTCCTCCAATAGTATTATCACTCTCAAAAATAATTTATCCTTAATAAGCCTACCTCTTTCTCTTTCATTACTTATTAGTTACAGAATATGTATATTCATAAAGCCAATCTACATAAAACAATTCTTAGTTCCCTCCTTCCTGTCTGCTTTCTGACACAAGTTTAAAGCTCTTGTGAAGTCAGTCAGGCATGGTAGCTCACGCCTATAATCCCAGCACTTTGGGAGGCCGAGGTGGGTGGATCACGGGGGCACGAGAGCTCTACAAAAAATTAGCTGGGTGTGGTGGCACCTGCCTGTAGTCCCACCTACTTGGGAGGCTGAGGCAGGAGAATCCCTTGAACCAGGGAGGTGGAGGTCGCAGTGAGCCAAGATGGTGCTACTACACTCCAGCCTGGGCAACAGAGTGAGACTCCATCCCCTCCCCAAAAAAAAGCTCCTTTTTTATTAAATGGTCCTAGAAACACAACCAACTTGCTCAATTATCAGAAGACTTTAAAATAAATTAAGTAAGATCCAACAACTTCTTATTTTTTAATCCAGTCCTCAAATTTACAAATTTAAAAAGGGATTGGGGAAATGACACATTTAAATCATTAAGGAATTATTCCAAATATAAATAACTTTAGTTAAAAACGTTCTTAAAATTTAGTTAAAAACATTAGTTAAAAAACATCTTAGGGCCGGGCGTGGTGGCTCACGCCTGTAATCCAAGCACTTTGGAGGCCAAGGTGGGTGGATCACCTGAGGTCGGGAGTTCAAGACCAGCCTGACCAACATGGTGAAACCCTGTCTTAAAATAAAGAAATAAATAAAAATTAAAAAATAAAAAATAAAATCTTAGGCCGGGTGCAGTGGCTCACACCTGTAATTCCAGCACTTTGGAAGGTCAAGACAGGAAGATCACCTTAAGTCAGGAGTTCAAGACCAGCCTGGCCAACGTGGTAAAATCCCAACTCTACTAAAAATATAAAATTAGCTGGTGTGGTGGCACCTATAATCCCAGCTACTCAGGAAGCTGAAGCAAGAGAATTAGTTGAACCTGGATGCGGAGGTTGCAGTGAGGCGAGATTGTGCCACTGCACTCCAGCCTGGGGGACAAGAGCAAAACTCTTGTCTCCAAAAAAAAAAAAAAACTTCCATCAAGGCTGAGATTAAAAGATGAAGTTCCTGTCAGAGCAACTACTACTTTTTGAACTTCTTTCACTTCCCTCTGAAACCTGGGTTCACATCAATATATCATTGAACTAGAACTTCTGATAATAAAAAGCTTTTCTCAGGATTAGGACAATCCCATTCTATAAAACTAAGCAATTTCAGCTCCAGACTTATTTCCTAGCTGTTTATGTGATCACCAATTGAATTAAATGTAAGCCTTCATTTTCTCCCAGAAATCTTAATTCTATCCCATAATATTTCCCATAATTTAAGTTTCCTAGGGTCAAAGTACATAGCACATCATGTCTAATTTCCAGTTCTCTCCAGTTGTTCGTGTACACCTTAACTCCCAACCCAGAGTCTAAGTTTCTCAAAGACAAAGTTAATGCCTTTCACTTTTCTCTTCCGTAGACCGTGGCATAATCGGGACAATAATGAGGCAATCCGAAAGCGGTATCACAAATTAGGGAAACCCACTGCCCCAACTTTACATTACCAAATAATGCTTCCAGGATGAATCAAGAGGATGATGATATAGGTGTCACAATGCAATCATCACAATGTCAACATGACCACAAAGAAGCCTATTCTAGCTAGTTAAGTTTCTCAGAATCTCATTTATGTAGTTGGAAGCCATTCCTGGCACCATGATCATTATACAGTGTCGGGTGATCAATAACACTTACAAAATTTAAACCTCAGTAGACCTAAGTAAGTATAGCGGCAATTCCTATGTGCTGGCTTTTTACTTTCTACTTGCCCAATGGCCTTTCAGAAATTATTAAAGTAATACAGAGAGATGTTCAGTTACTTCTATGGGGCATGTTAAAAGTACAAAGAACATCACCAGTCTCCGTACCACGAAAATCTCAACCTGGCCAGGCGTGGTGGCTCACATCTGTAATCCAAGCACTTTGGAGGCCAAGGCGGGTGGATCACCTGAGGTCGGGTGTTCAAGACCAGCCTGACCAACATGGTGAAACGCCGTCTTTATTTTATTTTTTTAATGAAAAAAAAAAAATGAAAAAATAAAAAAAAAAGAAAATCTCAACCTGAGGCAGCATTCCAAACTAAACAAAAATAGTAAAGGGCATCATTTGTCTCTGGAACAGAGACAATCATCAAATGTATATTTGTAAATTACCATTCATTTCTACCAATATGACCACCTCAGTGCCTGAGATTATGAAAATCTGGTAGGAATCCATAAAATGTTCTGAGACAGGTAGAGTAAAAGAAAGCTGCCATTTACTCTGAGTTCTGCAATAATTAAAAATCTATTGTTGGCCAGGTGCAGTGGCTCACGCCTGTAATCCCAGCACTTTGGGAGGCCAATGCGGGCTGATCACAAGGTCAGGAGTTCAAGACCATCCTGGCCAACAAGGAGAAACCCTGTCTCTACTAAAAATACAAAAATTAGCTGGGCATGGTGGTGCAAGTCTATAATCCCAGCTACTCGGGAGGCTGAGGCAGGAGAATCCCTTGAACCCAGGAGGCAGAGGTTGCAGTGAGCTGAGATCTGGCCATTGCACTCCAGCCTGGGTGACAGAACAACTCCGTCTCAAAAAAAATGTATTGTTATTAATGTCACTTTCATATCCAATAAAAATAAATTACACATTAAGGCAGAAGAAAATAAACTAAGACCTTAACCACAAAGAAAGGGTGAAAACTATACAGTATTTGCAACTTAGCAAAGGGAGGTTTGGCATGGTCATGAGATGATGTGAAAGATGAAATGTGCCTTAATGTAATGCCTGAATATCTTAGTTTACATTAATTTCTCAAAAGTTGGCTAACAACAGAAACCACTTAAATAATAAACTGATAAAATAACTGCCATAGAAAATACTGAGGTGCCAATATTGTTACAGTTAAAAGAAGGAACTGGAATACAGTATAGCTGCAGTCTCATCTGAATTTACCACCTGAAATCATTAACTTTTATCATAATTGAAAGCAAAACTCACAAAACAATGATATTCCTAACTGTAGAAATATTTGATTTTAAAATACAGTACCCAGAAAAACAGAACATGAAATGTGACCAAATTTCTCAAAATTCTCATTACCCTACAAATTATTTAATTTTGCTTGTATAACTACTACAAAATCAGGACACTTCATAGTCACAAAATCTTTAATAGCTAGCAATACTACAGAAAGAAGATTAGGTGAGTAAAAAATATTTCCAACTAAACCAAATAAAATTACATAGTTAAAATACTATGAATGACACAGGGATAAAAATAAAAATAAAAACATATTTTAGGCGAGTAAGTCAAAGTAAAAAGCTTTCATCTTGTTTCACCTGCCCGCCCAAAGGTAAGGAAAACACAGAGTAAATTATGCATTTAAAACCTATCCACGGTGGCTGAACAGAAGTTATTACAAAGGACCTGCATAGTATACACTCTATACCAAAGATCTATATACTGTAGGCTGATTTTCTCTATAGTTTTATGTCACCATACAAAGTAAGGTTTTATAATGCTAGTAGTTTAAAAAAAAAAAAAAGAAAAAAAGAAACCACAACATAAAGTACTTAGCAGCATATAAATATACAAACAAAAAGGAAATAATTAACTTATATTTTGCTTTTAAAGCTCGATAAACATATAGTTAGAACTACAGAAATTACATGATGCTTCAAATTTAAAATAATATAATTAATAGAAATAGCTAATTTTAAGAATGTTTCAACTTACCTGGTTTCTTTCTGGATTTTTCATGACCTAGCTGTCCTAGATCATTACATCCACATGTGTACACTGTTCCATCATCCAGAACAAATACAGTATGTCTGAGTCCACATCCTACATCTCGGACTTTTTTATTTATAAAAAAGTCACTTTTTCTGGGCTCTAGTACAATTTCTTCATCAATTCCACCCAAACCTAGTTGTCCAAAGGATGCATTTCCCCAGCACAACATGCTTGTAATTATTTTGGTCTTCCAGTTTCAATAAAAAATTCTCTTCTGAAACCCCGGAAAGTTGGAGGTACCCTATGTCTGAGGAGATAGAAAGAAGTTAATATGGCTTCAAAGAAAAAAGGATGTATAATTGCTCTTTAAAGAGCTAGGCTACAATAATTGCTACATAATAAACATTAAATATACTTTATGCTACATAAGTATCAGTTTCAAAAGTCACTCAGTTGTATTTTTTTAAATGTATCATTCAGAAATTTTTAGGGAAAATGTGTCACTTTCTATGATCCTTTGCAAAATTTAAAATATATTAACTAGTTTTGACTTCTGGTTATCTTGTGATAACTAAACTAATGGGAATAAGTACCCTGATGAAATTAATCACAATTTTTTCTACTTTTTGCTTTAAATAATTTCAATGGGAGCAAGAAATATGCCATCTTTCCGTTGCCCAAAAAGCAAATATACATAATGAAAAATTTAGCCATAACCTTGCAATCTCCCCCCACTCCTAGTATAATTAAGCCTTCTAATACCTACCTCCACATCAACAGAAAATGGAAGTTCTTATCTGTAACAGAAATAAAACCAATAAAGGAAATTTAAAGTAATTTTCTACAATTTAAACGACTCTTCCAATTATTCTCAATAGGCCAGAAAGAAAATGAGGATTCTTACCAAACCATAATCTTAAATCACCTCCAAAGATCCCATTTTTCAAATAAAAATACTAACATTCCAACCTCACTAATTTAATTTTAAAACTAAATCAATGTGCATAATTATAATACAGAAAAAAAACACGCAGTTCAAATATCAATTGTCTCCAAAATTCAACCTCTTTTATTACAAGTGGTAACCGGAACTAAAAACTCTCCCGTGGGCAATCTGTATCTATCTATATCTCTGAGACAATTATTTAAAGATTGGCGGGCGGGGGGGACTGCAAATAACTCTCGCACTACTGATTTTTCAAGAATAGGAATGGGGGCTGGGGCACTGACAGTCTGATGGCGAAATCTGTAGAACTTTCCAGTGCATTGACTGAATATTTCTTCACTTGTAAAGAAAGACACAAATAACAGAGTCCACTTCATCTATACCTAAATAGACACATTGCGTTACTAAATATCACAATTACAGGAAGTCAGCCTTATTCTGTAGCAGTCATCCACATTCCTTACGCAGAGCCTGCGAAGTTTCAACCCCAATTCTCCTACGTTCCGGCTGGCAAGTGCCCGAGGTGTCCCATTCCACGACCCATCATCCATTAACAGAAGTTTGATTTCATTCTTTTGGGGCATCAGAACTCGGTAATTCCCCAGGGGTCTGCACTGTTTTCCCATATTTAAAAAATAAAATAAGAGTAATACAGTAAAATACCCCGACTTCAGCGCGTGAGGTTTAACCACCCTTTTCTTTAAGACAGAGGCGTCCTCTCGCCAGCAACAGGTAGGGAAATAAGAAGCAGTTTAGTCCCATCTCTCCCTGAACGTGCACCCAGATCATTTCACGGGGACCGGGAAAGAGAAATCATCTATACAACACCCAACCTCGCGGCCGAGCAGACAATTACGGCAACCGCCCGCTCGCAGCAGCCTCAGAATCCGGCGGCAGAGGCTTGGCACCCCGCGGCCTCAACCTGAAGCCCGTCCCCAGGGAGGTACGACATTCCAGCCTCGGGGCTAGGGAGCCCCAACCCTGCCGTCGCCCCACGCCCCTCAACCCCAGGAAGCGCTGAGAAAGCGCCCCATGCCGGGCCGGCCTGCATCCGCCCAGCCCGGCCTGCCCCTCCCTAACGCCGTCACACGCCCCCGAACCCACTGGGGCCATAACTCGCCCGGCCTCTCAGGGCAGGAGAAGCCCAAGGCCACCGCGGGCGGCCCCTCCCCAGAGAGCAAGGCAGCGCGGTCGCTGAAGCAGGTCTCCGGCTCCCGGAACCCTCCTCCGTCAGCCAGTGGCTGCGATCACCAGGGCACCTCCGGCGTCCGTGCCGCTGCTCCGCCGCTCCCCTCCCCGGCCCCTATGAAACTTTACCCGGTTCCTTAGAGAAAAGCGGACGCCGCCGCTGTCCAGTCCAGAGACAGCCGTCAGCGACCCGGATGGAGCGGGCGGGGAAGAACTGGGGGCAAGCGGGGCGGAGAGCACGAGGGGTGGGGAGACTTGGGGAAGAGACTGGGTAGGAGAAGGCAGAGGGGGAGGTGTCCACGCGAGGGAGGCGGGGGAAGGGCTGGCCGGAAGTGAACCGCAGAGCACGCGCGCGAGCCCGCCCACTTCCCGGCCCCCGCGCCTGCGCCGGAATCCTCCCAGGGCGCCTAGCCACTCGCGCCTGCGCAGTCTGCAGCTTTGCGTTGCTTTTAGAGGGACAACGGCAACTACAGAAAGTTGGAGTTTGCGAAGACAAATAGAGGTGTCAACTGTTTTTGAGAATGCTTCGGCGTGCACAGAGCCTTTTAATGAAGAATATTATTTTTTGGTTTGGTTGTATTTGTGCTCATGATTGCTAGTCTGTTTAGTATTTTACTGTATCTTTTCCCAAGGAGATTTTAAAGTAGCAGATGAACCATCACAATTATGAATATAAAGACTGATGAAGAGTTATTTTATCCCTTGGCCTCAGCTGGAGCCAGTCTGAGGATGTGAGATGTATTGATAGCAATGGCTGAAGCTACTCGAACTAATAACACCACTAGTTCAAGTTCCTGTTACAGTGTTGGCTTCCATCACTTTCTACACTCTCCCTGAAAGATAAGCTTGAATTGCAGGGCCTCATTCTATCAGAGAAAATGACACATTTGGCTGCAGTCCTTGCTTCGTAAAAACAAAGTCTGGATCTCCTAGGCCAGTCTCAACCTCTTAAAAAGAAGGAGAACTTGGCCGGGCGCGATGGCTCACGCCTGTAATCCCAGCACTTTGGGAGGCCGAGGCGGGTGAATCACGAGGTCAAGAGATCGAGACCATCCTGGTCAACATGGTGAAACCCCGTCTCTACAAAAAAAAAAAAAGAAGAAGAAGAAGGAGAACTTGAAACAATGCACTTTTGAAATCATAAGTTGGGCATTGCTAGAATGAATAGTGAGAACCTGAAGAAATTCCACAAATAATCTTCTTCTTTTCTTTACTTTTTGTCCCCCCCTAGAGTCGTTCTGTCTCCCAGGAGGCAGTGCAGTGGCGCAATCTCGGTTCACTGCGATCTCGGTCTCAGCCTCCCAAATAGCTGGGACTGTAACAGGCATGTGCCGCCACGCCCAGCTAATTTTTGTATTTTTAGTAGAGACAGAATTTCGACATGTTGGCCAGACTGATCTCAAACTCCTGATCTCAGGTGATCCACCCGCCTCAGGCTCCTAAAGTGCCGCGATTACAGGGGTGAGCCACCGCACCTGGCCTGTTTCTTTATCTCTTATTGAAAAACATATTTTAGGCTGGGCGCGGTGGCTCATGCCTGTAATCCCAGCACTTTGGGAGGCCGAGGCGGGTGGATCACGAGGTCAAGAGATCCAGACTATCCTGGTCAACATGATGAAACCCCGTCTCTACTAAAAATACAAAAATTAGCTGGGCATGGTGGCACGTGCCTGTAGTCCCAGCTACTCGGGAGGCTGAGGCAGGAGAATTGCTTGAACCCAGGAGGCGGAGGTTGCGGTGAGCCGAGATCGCGCCATTGCACTCCAGCCTGGGTAACGAGCGAAACTCCGTCTCAAAAAAAAAAAAAAAAAAGAAAAACATATTTTAGATAAGAAGTATCTGTGCTAGAATATGTTTAAGTGTGTGTATTCGTTTCCTAGGCTTGCCATAACAAATTAACACAGATTGGGTGGCTTAAAACAACAGAAATTGATTGCCTTACAGTTCTGAAGGCCAGAAGTTCAAAATCAAGGTGAAAACAAAGTTGGTTCTCTCTTGGAGTCTCTGAGAAATAATCTTTTCCAGGCTTGTCTGCTAGCTTCTGGTGGTTGTCAACAATCCTTGTAGAAGCATCCCTCTTCACCTTGTTTTCCCTGTGTGTCTGTGTCCAAATTTCCCTCTTTTATAAGGACACCAGACATTGAATTAGAGCCCACCCTGATCCATTATGACCTCATCTTAACATTATTACATCTGCAAAGAGCTCATTTCCAATTAAAGGTCACTTTCACAGGTACTGAAGTTTAGGACTTCAGCTTATCTTTTGGGGGACCAAATTTAACCCACAACAATATGTTACAGAAATGAATGTAGAATGACAAAATGCTTAAGCAAGGAAAGCATAATTTCAACATTAGAAATGATAGGAATGTTCACAAAAAATATTCATATTTTGAAAGAGCTTCATTGCTCTTGTTGGCTTTTTTTTTTTTTTTTTTTGACATGGGATCTTGCCCATCTCGGCTCACTGGAATCTATACCTCCTGGGCTCAAGCTCAAGGGATCCTCTCACTTCAACCTCCTAAGTAGCTGGGACTACAGACACACGCCACCACGCTTGGCTAGTTTTTGTATTTTCTGTAGACAGGGTCTTGCCATGTTGCCCAGGCTAATCTACAACTCCTGGACTCTAGTAATCGGCCCACCTTGGCCTCACAGAGTACTGGAATTACAGGCGTGAGGCAGTGTGCCGGGCTTCTTGTAGGATTTTTGTTTGTGGTCTTTTACCTTTAAAGATCATTGCCTCAGAGGCCGGGCGCGGTGGCTCACGCCTGTAATCCCAGCACTTTGGGAGGCCGAGGTAGGTGGATCACGAGGTCAAGAGATCGAGATCATCCTGGTCAACATGGTGATACCCCATCTCTACTAAAAATACAAAAAAACTAGCCGGGTGTGGTGGCACGCGCCTGTGGTCCCAGCTACTCGGGAGGCTGAGGTGGAAGAAGGCTGGTGACAGAGCAAGACTCCATCTCAAAAAAAAAAAAAAAAAAAGATTATTGCCTCAGAATATATCATTAAAAAGGAAGTTATAGAATTCAGGATCTTTAAGATACATACTTGATGCTACAATATGTAAACATTAAAATGTGAGTGGCTGAATATAATAAAAGTGTATTTTTAAATCTTTTTAACAGTCCAATAAATGTTCCTAATGAGTGAAAACTGATTTCCAGGGACTGAAGAGATGGAAGGAAGGTGAGCTTCTTAAAATCCTTGTCTGGGAAATGCCACATATCACTGCTATACACAAAACAGAGCTCAGCCCCTAGAAACAAGGGTGCTGGGAAGCATAGTCTCTGTCTGAGTTCCTAAGTACTATTCCATGCTGTGGAAGGGAGAGCATAAATTAGTGGACAGCTATCTCTTCCACTTGGCCGTATATCTATCTGGAATATTTTTAAAGATAGATCTTGCTTGTAGAAAGTGGAATGGACAGCCGGGCGCGGTGGCTCACGCCTGTAATCCCAGCACTTTGGGAGGCCGAGGCGGGTGGATCACGAGGTCAAGAGATCGAGACCATCCTGGTCAACATGGTGAAACCCCGTCTCTACTAAAAATACAAAAATTAGCTGGGCATGGTGGCGCAGGCCTGTAGTCCCAGCTACTCGGGAGGCTGAGGCCGGAGAATTGCTTGAACCCAGGAGGCGGAGGTTGCGGTGAGCCGAGATCGCGCCATTGCACTCCAACCTGGGTAATAAGAGCGAAACTCCGTCTCAAAAAAAAAAAAAAAAAAAGAAAGTGGAATGGACATTTCTGCATGCTCCTTTTAACCTCATAAATCTGTGAAACTATGGTGCAAGGTTTTAGAAAGTAGCTTGTGGTTATCTTTAAGGTGAACCAAGTATAGGATCATAGGGTTAGTAGAATAATGTAAATTTGTTGCATAAATGCAGCATGAGATATTGGTGAGTATGATCTCTGGTGCTGGTTTATCTGAATTCAGAGCCTAAACCCTGTAGCCGACCTCAGACCTCTGTCTGTCTATCCTCCCAAACACAGAGGCATTTACTAATGGTCTGTTTTACAGACTATTACATCACAGCCATAATTTTTATAATTATGTTCATAATCCATATCTCACTGGGTTGTTATGAAGCCAGTAAAATAACATGTATGGTGCCTTGTATGTGGCGGGAGTTTTGTAAATGTTAACTTTTGCTATTACTAGTATTATTTTTCCTCAACTGCTAGTAAGTGAATGCAGTCCATATGACCAGAAAGAAAATAATTTTAATTCAGAACAAGAGTAAAATATTTTTTTACCTATTTTCATTAAAAAAAAAAACTGCTCAGGCCGGGCGCGGTGGCTCACGCCTGTAATCCCAGCACTTTGGGAGGCCGAGGCGGGTGGATCACGAGGTCAAGAGATCGAGACCATCCTGGTCAACATGGTGAAACCCCGTCTCTACTAAAAATACAAAAATTAGCTGGGCATGGTGGCACGTGCCTGTAGTCCCAGCTGCTCGGGAGGCTGAGGCAGGAGAAT
>PVKV010033857.1:0-18282 GCA_004027835.1 Alouatta palliata
GTGGTTTGCTGCATCCATCCCCCTGTCATCTACATTAGGTATTTCTCCTAATGTTAGCCCTCCCAATCCCCCCACCCCCGATATCCCTCCCCTAGATTCCCCCACCCCCACCCCCCCACAGGCCCTGGTGTGTGATGTTCCCCTCCCTGTGTCCATGTGTTCTCATTGTTCAACACCCACTTATGAATGTGAACATGTATGTTTATGGTGGCATTGGTTACAATAGTGAAGACTTGGAACCCACCCAAATGCCCATCAATTATAGACTGGATAAAGAAAATGTGGCACATATACACCATGGAATACTCTGCAGCCATAAAAAAGGAGGAGTTAATGTCCTTTGCAGGGACATGGATGAAGCTGGAAACCATCATTCTCAGCAAACTGACACAAGAACAGAAAAGGAAACACTGCATGTTCTCTTTCATAAGTGGGTATTGAACAATGAGAACACATGGACACATGGGGTGGGGGGGGAGCTAGGGGAGGGATAGTAGGGGTATTGGGAATGGATAACATTCGGAGAAATATCTAAGGTAGATGACAAGGGGATGGATGCAGCAAACCACCATGGCACGTGTAAACCTATGTAAGAAACCTGTACGTTGTGCACAGGTACCCTAGAACTTACAGTACAATACAATAAAAAGAAAAAGAAATTTGCCCCAGACAATAAACTATGGAGACACAGTGAGCCAAACTCCTTTTTCCTTGCTCTCTGGTCTTACAATAAAGGTTTATATAACATATTTCATGAACCTCTGGTTTCACTTTCTGTCATGAGAAATGAGCATGTCTCCATTTTGTTCAGTTTTCTAATTTTGGTTATTTCTTTTCTTCTGCTAGCTTTGGGGTTGGTTTGTTCTTGTTTTTCTAGTTCCTATAGGTACGATGTTAGGCTATTAATTTAAGATCTTTCTAACTTCTTGACATAGGCATTTAGTGCTATAAACATTCCTCTTAACACTGCTTTAGCTGTATCCCAAAGATTCTGATATGTTGTATCTCTGTTCTCATTAGTTTCAATGAATTTTTTTTATTTCTACCTTAATTTCATTCTTTGCCCAAAACTCATTCAGAAGCAAGTTGTTTAATTTCCATGTAACTGTGTGGTTTTGAGAGATCTTGGTATTGATTTCTATTTTTATTGCAGTGTGGTTTGAGAGTGTGGTTGGTCTGATTTAGATTTTTAACAATGTATTGAGACTTCCTTCACAGCCAAGCATGTGGCTGATCTTAGGTATGTTCCGTGTGCAGATGAGAAGAATGCATATTCTGTGGTTGTTGGGAGGAGTATTTTGTAGATGTTTATTAGGTCAAGTATATAGTTTAAGTCCAGAATATCTTTGTTAGTTTTCTGCCTCAACAGCACACAACTAATGCTGACAGTGGGGTGTTGAAGTCTGCCACTATTATTGTGTGGCTAAGTTTCTTTGTAGGTCTCTAAGAACTCATTTTTATTAATCTGAGTGCTCCAATGTTGGGAGTATATATATTTAGGATAGTTAAGTGTTCTTGTTGTACTGAAACCTTTAACACTATGGAATGCTTTTCTTTGTCCTTTCTGATGGTTGTTCATTTAAAGTGTTTTATCTGATATAAGATTAGCAATCCCTGCTCTTTTTTGTTTTCCATTTGCAAGATAGATCTTTTTCCGTTCCTTTACTTTCAAGCTATAGATGTAAGAAGGGTCCCTTGAAGACAGCAGACAGCTGAGTCTCGTTTCTTTATCCAACTTTCCACTCTCTGCCTTTTAAGCAGGGATGTTTAGCCTATTTATATTCAATTTTAATATTGATATGTGAGGATCTGATCTTGTCATTGTGTCGTTAGCTGGTTGTTATTGTGGACTTGATTGTGTAGTTGCTTTAAAGGGTCTGTGGGCTATGTCCTTAAGTGTGTTTTTGTGGTGGCAGGCATCATTCTTATGTTTCCATGTTTAGTGCTCCCTTAAGGACCTTCTTTTAAGGCAGGTCTAGAGGTCACAAATTTCCTTTACATTTGATTGTCTGAAAAGGATTTCATTTCTCCTTCACTTATGAAGCTTAGTTTGGCAGGATATGAAATTTTTGGTTGGAATTTATTTTCCTTAAGGTTGCTGAAAACAGTACCCCAGTCTCTTCTGGCTTTTAAGGTTTGTGCTGAAAGCCCACTAGTAGACTTATGGGGTTTCCCTTCAAAGTAAGTGACCTGTCCCTCATCTCACAGTCAGAACAGCCTTTGTTAAAAAGTCTAAAAACAACAGATGCTGGCAAGGCCGCAAAGAAAGGGGAATACTCAGACTTGTTGGTGGGAATGTAAATTAGTCCAGCTACTGTGGAGAGCAGTTTGGAGATTTCTCAAAGAACTAAGGGCTGAACTACCATTCAACTCAGCAATTCCATTGCTGAGTGTATACCCAAAGGGAAATAAATCATTCAACCAAAAAGACACATGTGCCTTTACGTTTATCACAGTGCTATTCAGAATAACAAAGACAGAATTAACCCAGGTGCCCATCAACTCTGGAGTGGATAAAGAAACTGTGGTACATATACACTATAGAATATCATGAAGCCATAAAAAAGAACTAAATCATGTCCTTTGAAGCAACATGGATGCAGACAGAGGGCATGGCCCTAAGCAAACTAATGTAGAAACAGAAAATCAAATATCATGTGTTCTCACAAGTGGGAACTAAACATTGAGTATACACAAACATAAAGATGAGAACAATAGGCACTGGGGACTATAAGAGCAGAGAGTGAGAGTGGGGGAAAGGGCTAAAAACCACCTATTTATGCTTGCTATTTGGAAGACATATTCATTTGTAATCTAAACCTCAGTGTCACGTAATATACTTAGGTAACAAACCTACACATGTACTCCCTGAACCCATAATAAAAGTTAAAAAAAGAGAAAGAAATGAGCACATTAGAAGTTTAATTGGGATAATGTAGTTGAAAGACAAATGGATCGGGGACTAATGTAAAAATGAGGTGTGCTGAGTTTGTTTCTGGGTAGGAAGGATTTTACATTAGCACCTCCCAATTCCAACTCTATCTCATCACCATGTTAGCTTCCTGTGAGAAGGGCATTCCTTATCCTTCTCTCAGTAGTTCCCTTGGCATTTTGGTACCTTCCTCAATTGTAAGGAGGTCATGGAAGGAGGCAAAGCCTGGTCCCAGAGTGCCACTTGGGGTTTATTTGGATTACAGTACATTATTTGGCCACAAACATGATGATGTACATTTTGGGGATTATTATTCTAAGAGTCTCCCTTATACCCAGCACTAAGGCAATGAGACCCATTCCTAAATTTCTACCAGATAATAAACGGAAGTGCTTTTGGCTTCTATTAATTTTGATGTAGAATCTAAGCACCCCATGATAATTTTCACCAAAGGGTGAAGGGCAATTTTTAGCCTTCATTTCAGTCTATGCTAAGCTGATTCCAAAGCCCGAAGCTGGGCCTGGTAGGCACGCACAAGACTGCTATTGGCCCCTCTCAGCCCTCCCATCCAGAATCCAGCTCATTATTCAGCAGAGCACTTTGGAGATAGATAGCATCAGCATGAGAGATTCTATATAATATCACATTCTATTCAGCTTTCATTTTTGCAGATGAAATGGATTTATAGCACAAAGGTTACTGAACTGTATTGTCAAGATGATTTTCAACAAATAATAAAAGTTATTAAGAGGTTCTTAGGTACTGGTGACTTGTGGTGAGCTTCCCCCATCCTGCCTTGGTCTCTTCTTACTCTGGCTGATCATTACATGGTTGGTAAAGACTAGTTATTAATGTAATTACAGACCTTTTACGTTCAAATCTTCTTTTATTGAAATTAGAGCATCCTTTGTCATTTCTCCTTTTGCTGTAATACAGCCTGTCAGCCTACCTTCTTTGGGTTCCATGCTTGCCTTTGATGCTGGTAAAATGGAGCAGCTAGCAAATCAAGGCTTATAATAGCCCAAACTGATGAGGGCTATGAAATTACCCTGCTCCCAGCATTACTTCTATTTTTTTTTTGGTCTCAAATGTTCTTGTACAGTTACTCACTGTCCTGAGCCTCTCCATAACCCCCCTCCCATGCCCCACTCTCATTCCTTTTAGCAAACTAGTCTGTGGGTCCAGGGCCATTGATGAGTGCTTTTAAAAAAGAGAGAGCAAGACAAGCTTTTATTGTGAGTGAGCTCCTTCAGATGTTATTTCATCCTACATTGTTCTCTAACTCCCTGATTTATTGATTCATTCCTTGAACAAATCAAAGAAAACGGAAAGTTCACCCTCTCTTGTATTTCCTTGAGAGCTGCTTTGCTTCAGCCATATTTGGTGCTGGTTTATGTACCAATGTGAAATGGTTTCCCCCTTTTTATCACATACCTTCTGTCATTAGTATAGTGGCAACCTTAATTCTTAAAATCAGTCACCAAGTTGCAGCTTTAATAATTTAAATAAAAGCTTACCATAGAAAAGCAAATATTTACAAGTAGGAGTCGTCTAATTTAAAGAAATTAATTAAAAGTAAATGCTGAAGTGATTTAAAACTAAAAAGCCATTACCAAATAAAATGTTATTTACCATTTGCCCTGTGCCAGCTGGTTCTTGAACTTGAAAGTGATGGGATTCCAGGCTGTCCCTTTGTTTATGGACCTCAGGCTTCAAAACCTGCCCACCTGTTCTGGAACTAGGTTCATTTGCCCTCTATGGTGGGCAGGTGCTCCCACAGTTTTCAGTTCTGAGGGACCTCGGGGTGCATCATCGCACTGGGGGAGAGTGTGCAACTCAGAGGCTGAAGACTGGGCTTGAATTGTGCAAGGCACTTTATGAAAATGTGATCCAGGTGACTTTGCTTTTCCTGAGCCTCAATAACCTCCAATGTAAAATGGGAATTTTAGGACTGCCTTTTCTCCCCTTGCAGGGTTGTGATGGAAACTGAATTTTAAAAGTGAATAAACAAAAGGACCAATCATACTGAGACCCTCAATATTTTTTGAATTTGAGGTCATACTTAGTCTTTTTTGTTTTTGTTTTTTTAGGATGTAGTCTGGCTCTGTCGTCCAGGCTGGAGTGAAGTGGTGTGATCTCAGCTCACTGCAACCTCCGGCTCCCAGTTTCAAGCAGTTCTCCTGCCTCAGCCTCCCAAGTAGCTGGAACTACAGGAGAACGCCACCATGCCCAGATAATTTTTGTATTTTTAGTAGAGACGGGGTTTTGCTATGTTGGTCAGGCTGATCTCAAACTCCTGATCTGCCCACCTCAGCCTCCCGAAGTGTTGGGATTACAGGCGTGAGCCGCTGCGCCTGACCACACTCAGTATTTAAAAAATAAAAATAAAATTGTATCTTCGATGTGGAGTATAAGGTGATTGTCCAAAGACCTACAATGAGCAACCATATAAATTTGTAAACAAATCTGAACTTTATGGCTGGGTAGTATAGACCCTATATGTCCTACTCTACATTGATAGGTCAGCGTGGGAAATCCAACAGAGGCTGCAATCTGTAGGCTCATTTTTATACACTCCCATCCTGCACACAGTGTTTTAAAAAAAATTCAGCTAGTTGTTGACATTTCAAAGTCAAGGGCTTTCACATAAAAATGCAGCTTTCCTGCCTTTCTTTCATCTCAGGACTTGCCTTCCTTGGAGGCCATGGTCAAGTGAAGCTGTGCTCTTGAGGAAGGGACTTCGTTCTCTTTAGGCTGCACTTCCGCCTGCTTCTCTCATTGACATTTCCCATCTGCCCCTATAGCTATTTAGGTTTGCAGTACCTGACCCATGTGAACAAATCTTACCCTCTAGATTTCCACATCATTGCGTTCAGTTTGCATCTTCTGCTAATAGGTGTGTGCCATCTCAATTCCCCACTTTAAAAAGCAGAAGTGTCCTGGGAGGCAGATTAAAATTTCCATCACCTTACCTGGTTCACTTTTACATCTTAAAAAATAAATTATCCATAAATAACTCCAGGCTAGTGACTACTGCAGTAGTGAAAAGGGACCTCGAGTAGGAGCTCTGAACACTGGGTCATATCCTAGGAAGTTTGAGACAAGTCACTTTACTTTCTCAGGCCTTATCTTCAACTCTGTAAAATGAAGATATTTGAGTAGGTGGCCTCCAATGAGTTGTCAGGGGTTATAATTTCATGGCCCTGCCAGAAACCACACAGGCTCCAGGCCAGGATGACCTCAGCTCACGTTGCTGCCCTTCAGCCTGACCTCTGTAAGGGTGAGTATGACTGGGCCTCTTCACTTATCTTGTGCCTTGGTTTCTCCATCTGTAAAGTAATATGTGCTTTTCTTCTCGTAAGAGTGGATGAAATGATATCGGTGAGAGCACATGGGAGGAAACTTGGGATAAAATGGATCCACAATCTTATATTACTCTTGTGTCTTTGAGACTGAAATTAGGAGGGAAACTTGCCCTGCCTAATGGGATCTCGGGATCAGAATTTGCAATCCCTATTGACAGCATTATGCAGGTATTTCCAGAGCCAACACGGTCATACTGTGGCATCTCTACCCACCTCTCGGCACCGTAATACTGGACCTCAGTTAAAGGGTAAATGTGACCCTCTTCGGAAAAGGTGGACCTAATTTACCTCTGTCTTCCATGTTCCATGCATTTTATGAGGAATGTATGTAGTTAACTGTTATCAGGTTGTTAAACAATTTGATGAGGTGTGAACTAGCCCTTTAATTGTTTCATTTACAACATACTTAGCCTTCACTAACATCCCATTGGGGAATTTTCTACTTAGGTAATTAATTTAAGTGTGGTGTAGTAGGCTAAAATTTGGTAAAACCAGAAGCTGAAAATACCCATTGAAATTTTAGCAGTCTTAAAGCCATCTGTAATTGTCAAACTCACTCAGTTGGGGTTTAAAAAAATACATTAACTACAACTGAAAAATGAATTAAATAGTTAATTACCTTCATCACCGCTATTTAAGAAATAATAACATGGAAAATCAAGATGGAGAAAAATAACTAAATTTAAATCTACTTGTTGTTCTCTAGTACTTTTTCTGGTAGAAAGAAATGGCTTCCGGGAAACGATTCATTTGTCAGGGATAGGCAATCAATCAGAATTGCTTTCGGAAGTCAAATGCTTACTCTTAAAGAATGGCGCGCTCTTTCCTCAGTAGTTGTACAACTGGATAGACAAAACTTCTAATGTTACCCTGACCCAGAGGGCCATCTTACTCCTTGGTTGGTGATGGTGACAGCAATAATAAAAAAGAAACTCAAACATCAAGTATAAAAAAGGTATGAGCCCCAGTGTCTATCCCAGAGAGTTTCACCTAACTGGGCAAAGAGATAAGAGACAAAACAGTGTATCTGCTCAACGCTGAGTCAGTGCCAGGTGACATCTGCTGCAGGTGTGGCTTCCAACAAGGGCACTGCATTAAGGGAATCCTGAAGGCAGACTTTGGCTTGGGCAAGTAGCTCAGAGGCCAAGAGAAAGGTCCTTGATTTGGTCATCTGTACTTGTTCCAGACATCACTACTTCCTGATCCTTTATTTCTGAATCAGATGCCCCTCCTATGAGCTATTACTCCTATGAGTAATCATCTCAGAAATATATGTCAAGATTGATTTAAATTTATATGGTAAGATATATAAGATCATGAAAAACCTTAAATATAATGCAGGCATTCTACTTGTATGGGAAACATTTTGACTCCATGGAATCAATAACCGTGATATTCAATCACTTGTTTTCTGGTGTGTCGCCAATAAACTGAGCTCTGTGATGGCAAGGACTATTACTGAGTTCACTGTTTACTCTCCAGTGCCTGGCTCATGGTAGGAACCCAATATAAAGTTTATTAGTGGATGTTCTCTGGAGATTCCTGTTGTGGGAAAAAGGGGTTTTCTTTTTTTTAAATGGGTACTCATTTGAGTTTCAGCCTTATACCTTTCTCTCCCAGCGACTGGCATCTTTCTTGTTGCCTAATGACCAAGCTCCCAAGGCATACAGCAATTCCAATGAATAAGTCAACCTTGATGTTCCGCTCAGCCCTCCATAGTAAACAAGAGCACTGGGCTCTGAGTCGAAACACCTGGATTCAAGTTTCAGCTCTGCCACTGCCTTTGAATGAGAAATTTCTCTGTTTACTTTCTTCACTCAGAAGTAGGCATTATGATACCAAGCAAGCTCCTTAGGCCTGCTGGGAGAAGATAAAATTAGGGAAGAACGAAAAAGCATTGTGTAGCCGATAAAGCCCTATTCAATTGTAAGATATCATCACTGGCAGGATTACTCCTCCACTTTCTCTGGGTGTAACCATTAAATGAGATCCCAGCCTTGAATCTTAATGTCCATGGCTGGGTGTCTTCATTCCCTGCTGGACCATCCTGATGCCAACAGAACCTTTGCTTTTGTCTTTTATGAGATTCTTTCTCAGGCTTTGCTCTCCTCTGCCTGTGAGGACACTGGATTTTTGTGTTAGCTTCCTTTTCTTCAATGACCTCAACCACCAGACCTTCTCTTTTTATCTCATCTGATTGGGGCCTCTCCTGATCCCCTCCTTCTACATATGTGTTGAGGTTCCAGCCAACCTTGAGCTCAGCAATCCTGTCCATCAACACAGACCCTGTGGCGAGCATCAAAAGATTAATATTTCCTCTAAGATAGTCTCAGTTTCCTACTGTGTCAAATTGGGATAGTAATAGTTATTTGCTTCCATTGAGTAGCTAGGAGGGTTATATGAGAAAGTCTGTAAAGCACTTCGCAGGGTGCATAGGTGTGGCAAGTAATTGATAAAGGTAGGTTATTATTATTCCTGCCCCAACTTTTTATTTACTCTTTATTCCATAACTTCTCATGTGCTTTTCTCAGTCTTCCAAATATTCAAATATGTTTAGAGGCTTATTTCTTCTCCAAAAATCTGCTTCCTCCAGATGGAAATGAAGCAAGTTATCACCACTTTCCCAAAATTTATGGACTATGTTCATTAAAAAAAAGTATACAAAATAAACGTACACTTTCTTTAAGCAGTTTTTTTGTCCTGTCCTAGTTACATTCTAGATGTCTGATTGCTACTCATTTGTGGGTCTACACTGATGTCACCTCTCTGAGAAACGCTGGACGACTTAGACTTTGGATTATTCACATTCTCAGGGAAAGACAGCCACAATGACACGTGCAGTTCTAAAGTGAGCAGTAGATGCCTCCAAACCCAAAGGAAGTTGGGCAGCAGCCAAGAGACCATCCTGGTCTCAAAACAGACATAACTCTTGTCTCTCTTGTCTTTTTCTTTTATATTGGGATTATCTGATGGATGAATCCCTGGACTGTATTTACTTGAGGAAGTATTCTTGAAGCCTGTGGGTCAAATGACAAGCAGACTGGAAGTAGAGAGGGTTTGGTGCACTGGTCTGACAGATCAGTTTTTAGGGATTTGGTACTCATCCTACTTCTTGTGAATATGTGGTAACAGCTTCTACTTTGCTCCTTCATCCTTGATCCTGTCTTTCCTTCTTCCCTTGTGATCTGAATTGAGACAGTGGAAGAAAGTTGCTGTTTTTTTGCCAGCCTAGCATCTGTCCTACCTTATCCTGGCGACAGCTCCCTGTTCTTTTGGAAACCATTCCATGCCTGCTCTGAGTCCATGTGGTTCAGGTGGAATGACTGCACCATGGACTCCAGAGAGGCATATGACCCAAGCCTGGACCATCAGAACATTCCATCCCCTCAGACACAGTGATTGTTTATGGTTAAAAACATACTCCAATAAGAGCAACCTGAGATGATCTTAGGACTTTGTTAAAATGAGAAGATCCATGTTTTGTGGAGTAGCTGAGAAGAGGGGAAGTAAGCCTGATGCTGTGGGCAGCCATCTTGTCACCATGGTGGAAGAACATGCGTGAGAGCAAACCCAACACTGAAGAAAACAGTCGAGAGATGGGCAGAAAGAAGCCAAGTGCCAACAGCCTTCTATGAGATCCTGGGTAGCTGAACCTGAAGATAAGTCTTTCCTTGGACTTTTTAATTCAGTTATATTTGCCAATAGATTTCTTTTCTTGTATTGGATAAATAAAGTATCGAAATAATATGTAGAGAGAACAATAATGTCTACCTATTTTCCATGTGTATATTCATGTACTGGTATATTCATAACAATAGGTATGAAGTAAGGACTAGAGGATAAAATACTTAGAAAGAACCAATGGTCATTCACTTTGGAAACCACCTAGGGAGAGAAAAGCTTTGTTGTAGCTTATGCTTCTTCAACTTGATATAGCTGTCAACATCTCCAGGGTGGAGAATGGGAAAAGCAAAAGACCTAGAAGAATTGCCTCTTTCAGCTGTGACAGAGATGTTACTGGACAGGGAAATAGGAGAGGCATGGAGTATAGGAGGGTGCCTGATAGATTTTTGGTTTCTGACAAACTTCCTTTAGGCTCAGATGTCTGCACCTATAACCAACTTTAATAACTACATATGCAATTATGTTAATCTACTTCTGAGAAAGTGAATCATCCCCAACTCTGGTCCTCTAGCAATTCTCCAATAGGAGACAACAATGAAGTGTGCAATTAATTTGCAATTAGTTGTATAAATATAAAACATGCCAAGACAGTTCCTGCCTGCTCAGACCCAAGGGGGTAAATACAAAGAAAGGTACCAGAACAACTCCCACTTTGCCCATCTCTTCCAACCTGCTCCTCCTTCCAGCCACAGAAACATGAAGCCTTTATCAGCTCCCCATGTCTGTCTGCATCTCTCTGTTTAGAGACAGCATTTGAGATGGGACTGGATCTGGAGTTGCTGTGGGAACAGATGTTTTGAGAGCCTGACTTTGGTGAGATTGTAATCGCATCCTGTGGCATACTGATTTGATAAAAAGAGTAATATCAACAAGGTTGCAGGGCGGTGGAGCAATCACAACTTACTGCAGCCACCTCAACCTCCTGGGCTCAAAAGATCCTCCCATGTCAGCCTCCTGAGTAGCTGAGACCATAGACATGTACCAACATGGCCAGTTAATATTTGTATTTTTTGTAGAAATGGGGTTTTTCCATGTTGCCCAGACTGGTCTGTAACCCCTAGATTTAAAGGATCCACCTGCCACAGTCTCCCAAAGTGCTGGGATTACAGGCATGAGCCACTATGCCCAACTAGGGATGTTTCTTTGAATGGCAGACTATTCTGTGGCTCAAGAACATGGCAACTTGTTTTGAAGGAGCAGCACAGAGCAGCCAGACTTGCCTGAGTTCTCTCCTGTGCTTTTGAAAGCCAGGGCATTGTAGAGATCCCTGAGAGTTGGAGTTTCCAAGGGAATAGCAAGGGCCATGTCAATGGAAGATTTCCTAAGAACTGAAGCTCTGTCATGATATGGACTAGCAAGTAAAGCCCAGATGAAGATGGGCTTTTATTTTAATTAAAAAAATTTATTGAAGTATAATGTATATACAATAAATGTATCAATTTTAATTGTTGAGTTTCATGAGGTTTTAAAAATGTACATATCCGTACCACCACTAGCATCAAAGTTATGGGAGAATCTTAATTCCACTTTATTCATTGATCCCTTTTCTTTGCCACCTTTTAAAACTGAACTTTCTATAACTCTACAGAAGACACCCATGCATGCACGTGCACATACACACACACAGTCTCACACTTGAAAAAAAATCATTACTTGTCTGGAAAAACTACAATCACTCATGTTTGATAAAAACTGCTGAATGTATTAAAAAAATTCAGGTCTGGATGAATAATAAAAACGAGAAAATTGAGTTTTGGAAAGAATTCTCTGGGATAGATACAAAGTATTGAAAATTGAAACTTGGAAAACATGCCATGTCATCTCAATCACAAGTTTCTATTGCTTTATGCATTTATGTTAGAGGAAGCCTTTTTTATGAGAAAAATACAAACTACTAAAAAAGAATGTGCTTTCAATGGAAGAATTTTCATGACTCAATTAGAAAATTCACAAAAACTTAATACAAGTAGAATGTCCACTTAATATAGTTGAAAATGGAGGATTCTCTTTTCTGACACCTTCAGAGTGAAATGTCTGGAAATTTTCTCCTGAGTTGTATATTTCTTCTTGAGTTTTTGCCTTTTCTTCTTGTTCTGCCTTAAATATTAGCTGAATGCTTACTGGGTGCAGGTGGTAGGCAGAGGAGGCAGTGGTGAAAAGACAAAGAGCCCTGCCCTTACGGCCCTCCCTGCCCTTAGGAATGTATGGCCTTTGCTTTCCATGTTATAAATCCACTATCATTTTCATCCTGCTTCTAGAGTATCTGTTGCTATCTTTGCAAAGTCAGGCTATAAATGGGAAGCTGGGAAAAGAGAAGTGGGCAGAAAAATGGAGAAAAAGAAATAGCTCAGTAACTTGTTTCCATGTGATGAAGACTAGCAATTCTATTTATTTTCTCACTATTTGTCAGTAAAAGAGTTCACGGTAGAAGATTTTAAAACTCCAAATCAATAAAAAGCAAAACCCAGCTTGAATAGCCCAATACCTGTGTGCTTGCCTGAAATACAGAAATCTCCTTCAGCAGCTCTACCTACATTAGGAAAAGGGAAAGCCACAGAGAGAGGTTAAGGTCAATGCCAACACAAAAGGTGCCAGAAGCTTTCAGTATTACTGCATTACTTACATGTCAGGAATTTGAAGAGTATAAACTATTTGTGATGGCCATGGTATTGGTATTGAGAACACTGGAGCAGTGCTTTACTAAATATGGATAGTACAATAGTCAACCATCAGATATAAATCTGATGTAGTCTAGTGCTGATTGTGGTCATTAAGAGTCTTAAGAATAGGCCTTCTGAATCCTTTTCCATCAAGTAGCTTCTTCATAAAAATGCTAAGAAGCAAAACCAAATCTATACCACAAACATAATTGTGGCTTACAAAGAAATGGAAACAATTTGCTTCTTGACCAGTGACTTCTGTGATTTTTCAAGATGCAATGACTCATTCGAATACATTATCTCTTTAAGACCCATGATTTCTATATTAGCATCAGAGACTAGACTCCACAAGCCACCTGATAGTAATGTAGGTCTTCTGGTCAACTGTGGTTATCAATATGGCTCTTAACACACACCAATGTGAAGCTTACTTATTAAGACCAAAGGATGAAAGCAGATGTGTTGGCCTAGAGACTCTGCTCTTGGAAGACTCAAGAAATTCACAGCACAGGTTGTTATGAGAAATTTGAAATGAACAAAGGGCAAAGCCTTATAACAGCCACCACATACTTGGTATCAACATTTACAATTTGTGAAACATTTTTTTTTTAAATAATAACTACAGGGATGTTTGGCCCAGATTGAAATTTTGCAATGGCCTTTGTACAACAGAAACCTATTACCCCATGCTAGTCTATGTCAGTGCTAAATTGTCTCCAATAACTGGACATCAAATACTAGGCAATGTGTCAAGGAAAACTGCGACTTAGAATTTATGAAATATTGAAATCAAAGTTATTTTATCCTTATGCCAAATTCCTAAAGAAATTATATATGTATATACAAATATATATTATATATAACATATATATAGTTTTATATATCTTAAGGCTATGTAGAAAGATGGTTAATAGCAGGAAACAGAACATTTTCCACTGCCTTTTTAAAATAAAGAAGGAAAGGTCAGACCAGACCATATGGAATGAAATATCTAAGATGAAGAAAATTCTCCAGTAATCTCTTCCCAACAGAACCCTCCTTGGATATTAAGTGACAAGAGAGAAAATCATAACGGAATAGCCTTCCATATAAAAGAATTATGGTAAGTTGACATTAGGTTGAGCTACAGTCCAGTCAAAATGTAAGAAGTTCCTAGCTGAGCCTGGCACAGTCTCTAAAAGAGGACAATCAATATGTGTTTTCCAACTGTCTTCCTCATATTCAGCCTGCAGTAACTTGAACTGAAAATTGGCTTTTTATGGAGATTTATTACAACAGCATTGCCATTCAAGAATACACGGCTATCATCATAAATAAAAGCAGATACAAAGGGATGTGAAGATCCAAGACAGAGAATTTGTCAAGATGGGTAAATCATGAACTTACTTTTATTGCAAATAAATACACACTCTGAAAGCAATCCCTCATTAGGAGAAAAATTTTTTCTGTCCTGGAACAACCAAGTCAAGCTGTTGTGTTTTGAATTTCCTCACATTGTCCAAGGTTTCTGGCCTTCCTAAAGCTCAGACACCAATGCCTGGACCATTGGTTTGTCGCGGACGTAGGCTGCTCCAATGAACAAAAGATGTGGGATCCCATGACCACCAGACCTGCTGTGTCCGGAGGGTGGATACTTAGCATCCACAGTGCTGACAAGGCTTTCTTCTGCAAGAGCACACAAAACTACTGAAATCCAGTTCAAAGCCCTTCCTGAAATGTGAGGGGGAAGAAACAGCTGACTCCTGATTCCCCACCCTCAAAGCCCTAAAACCGGAAGAGGCAGGGCCTAAGTGTCCCCCTACATTTCCTTTGGACATTGAAACCTGTGTAAGTGAACATGTTTCCATGTCCAGCTTTGTTGTTTCAGCTGTTAGGAGAGCTGAGGATATCAATTACTCCCCGCCTGGAGAAGTGACCTGCACCAACGGCCCCCGCCACACAGCTGGCCTCCTCCCTCCCTAACTGCTCCCATTTAAATAAATGCCTGCAGATTCTTCCGGAGCCTACCATCCTGGCCTTCTCATCCTCACTAAATGATTCATTAGGTTGGATTAACCCTTTAAAAACTACTATTTACCAAAGGGTCCCTGGGGATTCTCACACACTCCATCATTTTTAGCCATTATAAACAGCCGGCCCCAGCAGGGTGGAATCCACTTTAAGGCTACTTAGATTGACAATGTGGGTTCTGTTAGCCCCAAATCACTTAAAAGCCCAAGACTGAATTTACTTTGTGAGATAGGGCATACGTGTTTTCATCTCCCAGCCTATGCATTCCAAATATGCCTCTTGCCATAAACACCTAGGCAGGCATTCCACAAAAAAGACTAAACCAGAAAGGAGAGAGCAATCATTCCAAGGCTGTGGGGTTATGAAGGGCCTATTTTCATGCCTCCACTGCCCAGGCCTCCTTTTTGGTTGGTGCCATTTTCTGCCCATAATCAGTGGGTGTGCACAATGAGTGGTGCCTGTCAAATGGCCGTTTGTGGGTGCAATTAGACACCTGTGCCTTCAAACAAGTTGCAAGCACCTAATTGTGTCTGCATGTAGCCACTTGTGGGTGCAATTACCCAGAAATCCAGGTGTGCCCGGTATTATGCAAAATTTAAGGGGAAAAAAAGTGTTTTCCAAAAACAAAGGCTCAGGTTGAACATGTACTCTTCAAACTTTCAGCAAGGTGGTTCAATAAAAGCTACTACCACCATATGTAGATGGAGCCTCTTTGTCAGGAGTGCTGCCCCAAGAGAAAATAATGTAAGCCACATATATTATTTAATTTATTTTTGAGACAGAGTTTCACTCTGTCACCCAGGGTTGAGTGCAGTGACACGATCTTGACTCACTGCAACCTCTGCCTCCTGAGTTCAAGAGATTCTCCTGCCTCAGCCTACCAAGTAGCTGGGATTACAGAGGCCTACAACCACACCTGGTTAATTTTTGTATTTTTAGAAGAGACAGCGTTTCACCATGTTGGCCAGCCTGGTCTTGAACTCCTGACCTCAGGTGATCAGCCCTCCTCGGCCTCCTAAAGTGCTAGGATTATAGGTGTGAGCCACTGCGTCTGGCTTCACATATACAATTTAAAACTTTTGGAGGAGATCCAAGATAGCCAAATAGGAACAGCTCTGGATTGCAGTTCTCAGGGAGAATGCAGAGGGTGAGTGATCACCCCATTTCCAAACGAGTTTTTACTACACACAGACCAGGAGATTCCCAGGCAGAAAGGTGCCACGAGTTTCCAGCATGACTGTTTCAGCCAGCGCGGTGGGTCTCTGCACAAAAACTCACACAAATCTGGGTGGCCATTTCAACTGGAGCCTGGAAGGCCTGGGAGACAGAGTCGCCCATTAAACTGAAAAAAAGGGGGCTGAAAGAGGGAGCCACATGATCTGGCTCGTTGGGTCCCACCCCCACAAAGACCAGCAATCTGAAACGCTCTGGATTGAGAGTTTCACAGCAAGCACAGCTGGACCTGGGATGGTCCAGCTTTGTTGGGGGAAGGGTGTCCATCATTACCAAGGCAGTGCACCACTGCCAGGGCAGTCCACCATTACTGAGGCAGTCCACCATTACAGAGGCAGTCTGCCATTACTGAGGCAGACCACCATTACTGAGGCAGTTCTAGCTATACCTCTATAAACAAAACCTCAAGGAAGTTCACACAGCAGCAGGGCAGAGCCCACGACAGCTCAGCAACACCTCTGCTCGCAGACTGTGACTAGGCTACCTCCTAGCTGGGCAGGGCATTTCTGAAAAAGGGCAGCAGCACATCAGGAACTTAAAAAAAAATGAAGACCCATCTTCATTTTCCTAGGACAGAGCACCTGGGAAAAAAGGCAGTTGTGAGTTCTGCTTCAGCCGACTTAAACATACCTGCCCAGCAGCTCTGAACAGAGCAATGGAGCTCACAGCTCAGCACTTGAGATCATATAAGGGACAGACTGTCTCTTCAAGCAGCTCCCCGACCCCTGTATATCCAAAGAGACACCTCATAAAGGAGAGCTCAGGGGACAGATCCAAGATGGCCGATTAGGAGCAGCTGAGGATTGCAGCTCCCAGTGAAAGCGTGGAGGGTGAGTGGATGCCACATTCCCAGACGGATTTTTATTGCCCACAGACCAGGAGATTCCCAGGGGGAGGAGCCCCAGGGGTCGCCAGCGCACCTGGTTTGACTGGCGCGGCTGGTTTGGCCGGCGCAGCTGTTTTCGCTGGCTCGGCTGTTTTCGCCAGCGCGGCCGTTTTCACCGCCGCTGTTTGGAGCGGCGCCCCGGCACAGCGGTTCCCGATACAAAATACGTGGGTCCGGGTGCCATTTTAGCTGGCAATTGGAGCTCCGGGAAGGCAGAGCCACCCATTCATTTGATTAAAAAAGGGGACTGAAACAGCCAGCCAGGCCAGGAGATTTCCCAGGCAAAAAAACGCCAGCGCCTGCGGTTTCAGCCGGCGCAGTGGGTCACCGCACGGGAAATCACACAGATCCCGGCGCCTTTTCAACAGGTGGCGGAAACACCTGGGAGACAGTGACCATTCAACTTAAAAAAAAAAAAAAAATGCTCTGAGGCAGAGAGCCAGGTGATCAGGCTCAGCTGGTCCCACCCCCACAAAAAAATAGCCATTGGAAACTCTCTGCATCGAGAGTTTCACAGCAAGCACAGCTGAACCCGGGACGGTCCAGCTCTGTGGGGGAGGGGCATCCGCCATTACTGAGGCAGTCTGCCACTACGGAGGGAGTTTGCCATCGAGGGAGTTTGCCATCGCAGAGGCAGTTCTAACTACACCTGTATAAACTGGACTGTAGGGAAGTTCACAGGGCAGCTGGGCGGAGCCCACAGCAGCTCAGCAAAGCCTCTGCAGGCAGTGACTAGGCTGCCTCATCGCTGGGCAAGGCAGCCCTGGGAAAAAGGCAGCAGCACAAGGGAAACTCATAAATAAAGCCCTAACTCCCCGGGACAGAGCACCTGGTGAAAAAAAAGGGGTTTATGAGTTCTGCTGCAGCAGACGTAAAAGTACCTGCCCAGCAACTCTGAATGAGCAACGGAACTCACAGCTCAGCACTCTGTCACCTCAAGCAGTTCCCTGACCCCCGTATATCCAACGAGTCACCTCAAAAAGGAGAGCTCAGACTGACATCTGGTGGGTAATCTTCTGGGACAAAGATAGCAGAAGAAGAAACTGGCAGTAACCCTTACTGTTCTACAGCCGCTGCAGGTGATCCCCAGGCAAGCAGGGCCGGGAGTGGACCTCAGCAGTCCTGCAGCAGAGGGGCCAGACTATTAGAAGGAAAACTAAGAAACAGAAAGAAATAACTTTATCATCAACAAACTGGACATCCAGTGAGAGGCCCCATCTGAAAATCACCAACCACAAAGACCACACATAGATAAATCCACAAAGATGGGAAGAAACCAGCGCAAAAAGGAGGAAAACACCCGGAACCAGAATGCCTCTCCTCCTACAAGGGATCACAACTCCTCACCAGCAAGGGAACAAGGCTGGATGGACAATGAGTGTGATGAAATGACAGAATCAGGCTTCAGAAGGTAGGTAATAAGAAACTTCTGTGAGCTAAAAGAACATGTTCTAACCCAATGCAAAGAAACTAAGAACCTTGAAAAAAGATTTGACGAAATGCTAGCAAGAA
>PVKV010033858.1:0-18281 GCA_004027835.1 Alouatta palliata
AAAAAAAAAAAAAAAAAAAGCAACTGCCTGAGACTGGACAATTTGTAAAGGAAAGAGGTTTAATTGAGTCACAGTTCTGCATGGCTGGGGAGGCCTGAAGAAACTTACAGTCATGGTGGGAGGCAAAGGGGAAGCAAGGCACCTTCTTCACAGGGTGGCAGGAAGACGTGCCAAGCGAAGGCAGGAAGAGCCCCTTACAAAACCATCGTATCCTGTGAGAGCTCACTCACTAGCACGAGAACAGCATGGGAGAAGCCGTCCCCATGATTCAATTACCTCCACATGGTCTCCACCTAGACACGTGTGAATTATGGGGATACAATTCAAGATGAGATTTGGGTAGGGACACAAAACCTAACCATATCACCCTGTTTCACAGAGGTCAGGTTTTCCTGGGCCTTCTTTCTGGACTGTGGCACCTTCACCTTATACCTGCTCACAGGTGAAGTGTTGCCAGGACCTGATGTTGGTATGGATGGAAGAAGCTAGCGTTTGGAGAGCTGGAGAACCCTGGACTGAAGTTCTTATGTTCCCCAACGCCCCCTAAGCCCCTAGTCCTGGTGATAAAGGCCACCAGGCTGGAGCCCCCACCCAAGCCGAGATGCCACTGAATTCATTAATCAGATGAGGATGTGGGCGTGTCTGCATCTCTGCAAACCTTTCAGAATTGTGATTCTCTGCTGTTTACCTGCCCTTAGCATATGTTCCAAACTGGGGCCCAGGATTCTGAGCTTCTGCCCTCCCTTTCCTCCCTTGGGACCTGGAGTTCAGGCCCCCAGTTCCTTCCTCCTTAAGCCCCAGGAGTTCTCTAACTCCCAAGCCCCCTCCTTTAGCAGAGACCCTAGACTTGGGGCCTTCCCCTCCCAGAATGGAAGACTGCAGAACCCACAGGAAAGCATGACACATCCCCAGCTGTCCCCTCTGGCCACATCTCCCCACCCACTTAACGCACACCCTAGCCTGGCTGGCTTCCTCCCACCTCAGGGCCCCCAAGTCTCTCTCTCTCTCTCACCTCTTCCTGGAAGCCCCCACTTGGTGTTGAGGGCTTCACGGGTGGGAGCCATAGAACCTGTGACAGAGGCAAGTTCTAAACCACCACACAAACCACTGACGATCTGACACCCTCCATGTCCTCCCCCACCACACATGAAGGAGGGAACCGGACCCCGGGGAGGGGAGGGAGGACGTTGCCTGTGTAATCCAGGAAGGGAGGGTATGTGAAAAGAGTCAGCTACCGGGAACTGTGTGAAACCAAACCAGCCTCATTTGACAAAGCACAGGACCCCTCGCTGCCCCGAGACTGCTTCCTGGTCTCTCTTTCTTGAGCTCAGAGGACCCAGGAGTCCAGGTGCACAGCCTCCAGGTGCACAACCTCCTCCTCTCTGAGATTCAAGAGTCTGATCAGCAGCCTCTTCCTCCCCCAGGACGCAGAATACCCCGAGTTTACCCCCATGGAGCCCTTCCGGTCCCTGGCCCTGCTTACAGGCTCCCTCGGCCTGATATTCTGCCTGATTGCTTTGAGCACCGATTTCTGGTTTGTGGCTGAGGGTTCCACCTCCTCAGCTCACTCGGGCCTCTGGCCGAATGAGCATGGGGACCCCGTAGCAGGTAAGGGGAATGGGTGTCCTGGGGTGGGAGAGGGTTGCCAGAGGAGCTGGGTGCTCAGTGATCTCCCCACGATCAGGCTACATCCACGTGACACAGAGCTTCAGCATCCTGGCTGCCCTGTGGGCCCTGGTGTCCGTGAGCTTCCTGGTCCTGTCCTGCATCTCCTCATTGTCTGCTCCCAGCCGAGGCCCCCTTATTTCAACCATCACAGCCTTTGCTGCAGGTAAGGACTCTGAAGTGCACTGGGGCATCGGGAGCCAGCGAATTCCTGCCGAGGGGCTGAGCCATCTTTCTCGTCCTTGTCTCCAGCCCTCTCCATGGTGGTGGCCATGGCAGTGTATACCAGCGAGCGGTGGGATCAGCCTCAAAACCCCCAGATCCAGACCTTCTTCTCCTGGTCCTTCTACCTGGGCTGGGTCTCAACTATCTTCTTGCTCTGTGCAGGTGAGTATCCTGCCCACTGCCCTGGGGAGCTTGGGAGGGCGCAGTTGGGAGAGCTGAGGACAGAGGGCAGGGGCAAGTGCTTAAATTCTTTCTGACCACCCAGGTTCCCTGAGTCTAAGCGCTCACTGTGGCGGCCCCAGGCCTGGCTATGAAACCTTGTGAGAGGAAGGCAAGAACAGCAAGATGAGTTTTGAGCGCTGTATTCCAAAGGCCTAATCTGGAGCCTCGGGAAAGTCTGGTCCCACATCTGTCCCGCCCTTCCCCAGCCACTCCTCCTGTTTCTTCATTCAACAAAATTTGGCTGGAATCTGGTTATTCTGAGATTAATTCTGCCAAAACATAAGCCAACTGTCTTCCAGCTCCATGGTGGGTGATGCCAGGCACCCAGGGAAGGTGAGGGCCCACCAGGCCAACCACCTGCAGTGCGCTCCTGCCCAGCAAGAGGGCAGGGTCTGTCTCTCTCCTTCTCCAGTGCTTTTCTTTCTTCAGGTGTCTTTCTCCCTTTAGCTGGGCAGGGGAGAGACAGTGTCAGCTCTGGGTGCCAGAAAGACCCCCCTGTAGACACGGAGGGGAGGCCAGAAGGTCAGGGAGGAACCTAGCAATGTAGTAGGTGAGACAGGACAAGGCCTGGGACCAAGAAAGGAGGGAATAAGCCAGATAGATTCAAGGGCAGAAGGAGCAGAACTTGGGGACGCAAGGCTTTTCAGGGTGAGAGGCAAGAAGAGGGCAAGGACAGTGCCCAAGAGTCTGGCTCAATGAACTGGATGGGATGGCAGGGCCGTCCCTCATATGGTGGAAGACACTAAGCTCAGTTGGAATATGGTTGACTATTAAGGCCCCAAGGGGCAGCCAGGAGCAGAACTTGAGTCTAGGGTTCAGAGGAGAGACCTTGGGATGGAGATGGAGTTTGGGAGGCTGTGAGAGCATTAAGCAACACTGAAGCTTTGGCGGTGAGGAGGCTTTCCTGGGAAGGGAGTGCAGGCTGGAGCTTCAAGGGATACCCACATTTACAAGTGAAGGGGAGAAGGTAGAGGAACAGAAGTCTGCAGTAAGACACCTGGGGACCTGGAGAGCTTCTGGGGTGCCTGGAATGTCAAGGGAAGAGAAGTTTCTTTTTTTTGTTGGAGTGCAATGGTGTGATCTCAGCTCACTGCAACCTCCGTCTCCTGGGTTCAAGCAATTCTCCTGCCTCAGCCTGCCAAGTAGCTGAGATTACAGGCATGTGCCACCATGCCTGGCTAATTTTGTTTTGTTCTGGTATTTTCGAGATGGAATCTTGCTCTGTCACCCAGGCTGGAATCCAATGGCGCAATTTCAGCTTATTGCAACCTCCACCTCCTGGGTTCAAGTGATTCTCCTGCCTCGGCTTCCCAAGTAGCTGGGATTACAGGTACCCGCCATCACGCCCAGCTAACCTGACTAATTTTTGTATTTTTTTTGAGACAGAGTTTCGCTCTTGTTGCCCAGGCTGGAGTGCAATGGCATGATCTTGGCTCACCGCAACCTCTGCCTCCCAGGTTCAAGCAATTCTCCTGCCTCAGCCTCCCAAGTAGCTGGGATTGTAGGCATATACCACCACACCTGGCTAATTTTGTAATTTTAGTAGAGACAGGGTTTCACCATGTTGGTCAGGCTGGTCTTGAACTCCAGACCTCAGGTGAACCGCCTGCCTTGTCCTCCCAAAGTGTTGGGATTACAGGCGTGAGCCACCGTGCCTGGCTAATTTTTGTATTTTTAGTAGAGACGGGATTTTGCCATGTTGGTCAGGCTTGTCTCAAACTCCTGACCTCAGGTGGTTTGCCCACCTCAGCTTCCAAAAGTGCTAGGATTATAGGCGTGAGCCACAGTGTGCCTGACCAAGGGAAGAGAAGTTTCTAAGAAAGGGCTGGGAGTGGTGGCTTAAACCCATAATGTCAGCATTTTGGGAGGCTGAGGTAGGAGGACTGGTTGAGCCCAGGAGTTTGAGACCAGCTTGGGCAACATAGCAAGACCCCATCTCAACAAAAAATCTTAAGAAAGAAAATTAGCCAGGCTTGGTGGCATATGCTTGTAGTCCCAGCTACTCATGAGGCTGAGGCAGGATGAGCTGTAATGGTGCCACTGCAATCCAGCCTGGGAGAGAGAGACACTCTCTCTAAAAAAATAATAAAGACTCGGTCTACCATGTAAGGGCCCTCAAGCTGCCCCCAGAGCTGCTGTCTGATTCTGAGCTGTCACTCAGTTGAGAGTTGCTGGGGTGTATGTGTACTGATGGCAGGGGGAGTGATTATCCCTTTAAACAATCAGTGGGGGAGGGGGTTCTGGAACCTCCTGCCTCATAGAGACCCAGCCTCCCTTCCCCCATCTCTCTGGGCTCTGTTTGTCTAAGGAGTCCTGGGGCCCTGGGTGTGAGTCACTTAGGTGGGTGTCCGGGGAGGGTACTGAACAGGCTGAAGGGGCATTCTGCTGTGTGGGAGGGTCTCTGGGAAGACAGGTTGCTCGCAGCAAAGCCTGTGGTGAAGGTCTCAGAGGCCTCTCAGGGGAAGTCTCAGGGTCCCTAGTAAGGAGAACAAGGGAGGAGGCTGTGGGTCCCCAGGCAGGCAGGGTTGTTAAGGGAGGGGCCTGGGGCACCCGTGGAACTGAAGGAGGGGGGTCTTCAGGTCCCCAGAAGCAGGGGCCTCAGGCAGGAGTGCTAGGGGAGAAGTGTGGAGAAGGCGGGCTCCTAAGCTGCGGGCCTGGGGTGGGAAGGGCCTCGGCCCATCCTGCCTTTGTGGCCCCCGGCTGCAGCCTCAGTGGCATGGGGGTGGAGCGGAGCCTCCAGAGCGGGGGCATTCTGCTCAGCCTCTTGGCCAACGTCCTCATGGTGCTCTCCACGGCCACCAACTACTGGACTCGCCAACACGAGGGCCACAGTGGCCTGTGGCAGGAATGCAACCACGGCATTTGCTCCAACATCCCCTGCCAGAGTGAGGAGGCTCGGCCTGCCCTGATGTCAGACGGCACTTCAGACCCCCAGGGCTCGGGACACACAGCTGGGGCCACAGCAAGGCGCCCGCCCCTTCCAACTCATGCTCAGATGCAGCTGTCCCTCCTCGACCGAGGCAGCCACGAACCCCGTCCCCAGGCTTGTGGGCTTATCCCCGACCCCCTTCCCGTCCCGGTAGCGGCGGTAACCGCAGGTCCTGATGCGACCTCCAAGGCCCCTTCTAAACGCCTGACTCCAGGTCGGGGAAGCCGGACTCCTGGCCAGGTATCGGGTGGCGGGAGGAGCCAGGAGAGCTTCCGGTTGCGGCCTAAGCCGTCGCGGCCGGGGGCGGTACCCGCGGGGGCTGAGGCGCCCGCTCTCCTCAGCCACGCTGGCCGTGACAGCGGCGTGCATGGTGCTGGCGGCGGGCTTCGGCGTGGTGGGCCTGGTGTTGGGACTGCGGATTCGGTGCCACGAGGGCGAGTCCCGGCGGGGCCAGACCACGAGCGCCTTCCTCTTCCTCGGCGGTGAGACGGCAGCCCGCCCTAGACCCACAGGCAGGGGTGGGCACGGGGCGATGGAGGGGCCTGGGTACCAGGGGCGGGGCCTGAGGAATGCGGTCGGGATTCAAGGGGCGGGGCTGGAAGAAGCCCAGAGATGGGGGCGGGGCTCGAGATAGAGTTCAGAGCAGGAGGCGCCCGAAGGGGGCAGGGCCAGAGGCGGGGCTGAGAGGGAATAGGCGTGGTCTGACAGAAGGGGGCGGGTCTGAATGGGCATGGCCTGGGTGCAGCCCCGCTTGGCCCAGCTCACACGGCGGCTGGGCGGGGCCCAGGACTGCTGCTGCTGACAGCCTTGATAGGCTACACGGTGAAGAACGGGTGGAAGAACAACGTCTTCTTCTCCTGGTCCTATTTTTCTGGGTGGCTGGCCTTACCCTTCTCAATTCTTGCGGGTAACATGGGCAGCGGGAAGAGGGTGGAGGAGACTACCCAGAAGGCTCCCCAGCTGCCCTTCCAGGAAACCCCGGGGACCTCTCAGGGACTCCCCAACACACTCCCGACTCCCGCAGACCCGGCAGAGACCCCCTTGGAGCCCCCAAACCCCAGTCCCCGGGGCCCGCCTGGCCATCTGCCCCAGGGCCCACCTTCCTCTCCCCGCCCCGCGCTCCGGTCCCCCCAGGCTTCTGCTTTCTACTGGCAGACATGATCATGCAGAGCACCGACGCCATCAGTGGATTCCCCGTGTGTCTGTGACCGCAGCCTGCCTGAGGCAGAATAAAGGAACAGCTTTTTTTGTTTTTTAGCGTCGCGATTCCGCGTGCTTTTCTGGGGGTCGTAGGGACGCAGGCACGGGGTTGCATAGAGGCTCAGGGAGGACTCAAGGACATGAACCTATAGGGAACGTGGTGACACGAGTGACATGGATTGGGATGGGAACAGGGACATCGGGGAGGGGAGGGGCCGGGAGGGGACGTGGGCTTTTGGAGAGGATGTGGAGAGGCTGTGGGGACGACTTGGAGATGAAGTGGAGACACGAACAGGGGAGGATACGGATATGGAATGGACAGGGAACACGGGGATGGAGAGTGGAGAGATCGACACGAGAGGACTCAGAGGCGTGGAAACACGAGTACCGCGGCTTGGAGAGGTCGGGAAGAAGTGGGGGATCTGGAGGGAAGCAGTAGATCCGGGGACACTGGGAAATGTTAGGATCCCCACTCCGGGCGCGCTTCCCTCCAGGGCACGACCTTTCCCCTAGTTCCCTGCCCCGCCCCCTCCGCCAGTCCTTTCCCTCCCGCTCCGGGTCCTGCGGGCTCCCGGAGATCCGTTTTCCATTGGTTTGCGTTGCTCGCCACACCGCCCTTCCTTCCGGCCTCTCGATTGGTCCTCTGTCGGGGGGCGGGCTCTGCAGCGGTTGACTGGCTGACCGTGCTGCGCGCAGGCGCAGAGAGGGGCAGGGGGCGGGGCGTCTGGACGGAGCGACGGAGGGTGCGAGCTGACCCTGCAGGTGGCTGTGGCTGGAAGATGGCGGAGCTGCGCGCGCTTGTAGCTGTCAAGAGGGTCATCGACTACGCTGTGAAGGTGACCGGGCACCCCTCTCCCACATCCCTGAGTCCCGCAGCCGTGTGCTCGCGGGGCCACGAACGCACACTGGGTGGGGGTCTTCTCGTAACCCCCGACCTCTGCCACTCTAACCCACAAACGTCAAAGTCACACCTAGGGGCAAAGATCAAAGACTGAAGTTCTGACATTCGATCCCTCCGTGGTCACGGCCCTGTTCTCTTTTCCCTCGTTCTGGACTCACTTTCTTGATAACTGTTCAGAGCGAGTCGCTTTCTCTATTTCTTACCCACTGGAAGAAGTCATGGTCCCTGTTTAACGCACGGAGAAACTGAGGCAGAGAGAGGACACCCAGCTAAAGAAGGGCAGAGCCGACAGTTCTATCCGGGTTCCTCTGACTGCTTTCACCCACTGGGCTGCATTGCCTACCATTGGGCTATTACCCGAAATATTCTATAGTGGGAGTCAGACAGGGCACTGTGGTGTCGGGCCCCAGAAGCTGCCTTCCACCCTCCATACCCACAGGGTGAGCCAGGAGGCTCTAGCTAGGGAGAGAGAAGTGTGTTTGCTAGAGATGAAAGTTCAAAGAGCCAACCTGACTGAGCTGAGGGAGTAGCTCACATTCTCCATGAAAGAGGTGGGGAAGGGCACCTTCTGAGCGCCTGGCTTGTCCCCAGAGGGAAGCTGATGTGGGCAAAGGTGAATCAGACACAGTCTCTCAGGCCCATTTCTCTCAATGCTTGGCCTGAACTGGACTGAAGATGGTGACCCTCCGTCCATGTCTGTCCTTCCCATAATCCTGGAAACTTACCTCCGTGTTCCCAGAATTGCCTAGTACGGGCCTGGCACCCTGGAGGACTCAGGGTGGGTGAAACCAGGGTCACAAAGTTAACACTGATACTACCTCTGCCTGTCTGGGGAGTGGGCTGGGGAAGAGGATACAGGAGCCAGACTTGGACATGAAAGCGTCAGTGATCATAGCAGATAGCATTTAGTGGATACTTATGTGCCAGGCATCGTTCCAGGTCCTTTGCAGAGATTAACTCATTCAGTCCTTTCAGTACCCTTTACATTATTAATCCCATTGGATAGATGAGGAAACTGAGCCCTGTGAAGGTTGTTAGTTGTCAGATTTCCCAGCCAGTAAGTTGCAGAGTTAGGATCAAAACCAGGGTAAGTCTGGCTCTAGACTGCTCTCCCATCTCCACTCAACGCCCCCTGTCCTAATACACCTCTGGCAGCACATGACAGGGATGTCGTCTTCAGCCCTTTTGAGACACATTCCTCTGGGGGTCCTGGGACCCGACACTTGGTTTCCTCCTCCCTCTGACTGTTCATTACTGTCACATCTTTGGACTCCCACAGCTCCCTGGGCCTCCTCTCTCTATCCCAGCCCTGGCCTTCCCCGCCTGGCATGTCTGGGATTGGATCTGTCTCCCCTGCCATGCAGGCCCACGTTTGACTCAGCTCTGGTCCCAGCGTCACTCAGCACAGAGCCTGGCACATGGCTGTCTCTGGTATACTCAGGGAAACGTGAAGACAGTGTTGAATCAGCTCCTGTCCTTTCCAGAGTGGGGTGCTGCCTTCCCCTCTCGCAGTGCCCCAGGGCTCCGTGACTCACTGGTTGTGTCTGTTGATGTCCTTTTCAGAACAAATAAATGATTCAGACCCTGCCAGCTTCCTAAACACCAGATTTGAACTGGGTACTGTCCCATCCCCTTTCCCTTCTCCTCCCAAAGCTGTCAGTTCTCCCCCCCTCACCCTTCCAGCCCTGGTCTCATTGTCTTGCCGGTTCTCCCTGGCTCCCAGTCTCTCCCTCTCAGCCCACCTCTACCCAGCCTTAGGGGTCTTTCTGCACCTAGAGCTGACCTTGCCCTCCCCTGATCCCAGCTTGCTTTTGGCTCCCCAGCACCGTTAGGACAGAGTCCCAGCCCCTCTGCCTGGCATTTGGGACCCTTTGTGGTTCGGCCTCCTCTTCATAGCCATCCATGTCCCTCCTTGGACCCTCCCTTACCCCTTGTGTTTCCGCCACTGCGACATGCTCCTCCTGTCTTGACAGAGGAGGCTGTGGCTCACCCATTCCATGCCTTATTCCAGCACCACCCTCCTATCTCTGCTGCCTGTCCTTTGTCCTGCCCAACTCCAACTCATGGATTTTATCAAAATCTAGTGATTCTCGGCTGGGCATGGTGGCTCATACCTGTAATCCCTGCATTTTGGCAGGCCGAGGTGAGTGGATCAGTTGAGGTCAGGAGTTCAAGACCAGCCTGGCCAACATGGTGAAACCCTCTCTCTACTAAAAATAAAAAAATTAGCCAGGCATGGTGGTGTACCTGTGATCCCAGCTACTCGGGAGTCTGAGGCAGTAGAATCGCTTGAACCTGCCCTTATACTGCAGTGGCATTTGTGAAACAGGTCAAGGTTACTGGTCATGTTGTTTAAGGTGTTATCCAAGCTCGTTGTCTCACAACCAAGAGAATTAAAGAGGATGAGCCACCCAAAGCGTGAGTTTGGAGCGAAAGTTTAATAAGCAAAAGAAGAAAGGAGGGTAGCCCAAGCAGGTTGCTGTTTTTTGCAGTAGATTCCAAAAGCTTTTATAAGAAACTCCTCTCATCTCTGCAGCTGTTTGAGTATCTTATCTGTAAAGCTATCTGTATAACTCTCCCTTATCTATGTAGTTGTGGGTGTCTCTAGGCAAGCCCAAGGGTTTGTTTTAGGTAAGCCCCGCCCCATCCCTTTGCAAGTTCACATGGAGCCCACCATGTATACGCCTGAAAAGGGGAGGGAACTTTTCCTGGGAGCCCATTAATCACACAAAGAACAAAAGCAGGATCTGTGCTGGATCCTGCCTGCTTATCTGTGCCGCTGCAGCCTGAGTTTTCTCCAGACAGCCCTACTGTTGCCTGTAGCTATGATTTTTCAGGCAGGCTGTCTCTCCGAGTACCAGCCTTAACTGTCTACCTAACTGGTTTTTCCTTTTCTTCTTCTCATTTGTATTTTTGTATCAGTGTGTTATGTCTTTATATACACTTGGGGATATGGTAAAATACACCTCTCACTGTGGGTTACCGTAAATACTGTAAATTTGAGAACCACTCTTTCAGGCCTGATAAGGAGCAGTGACAGAGTAGGGATGATCATGTCAGATGTCCCTGGTACCCAGGAATGGCTGGATGAGAGAAGGAGGGAGGGTGACCTGCCCCTGCCTACAAGCTCTAACCCAGCTTGTCCCTGAAGCTCTGTGACCCTGGACAAGGCCCTGCCCCTTTCCAGACTGTTGTCCCCCTCCAGCCTGGGAGAGGGTTGGCACTGAGGCCCCCACCTTCTTGCTTGTTTCTTCCTTGACCCTGCCTTCTCCCCTCTTGCTGAGCAGATCCGAGTGAAGCCCGACAGGACGGGTGTGGTCACAGATGGTGTGAAGCACTCCATGAACCCCTTCTGTGAGATTGCAGTGGAGGAGGCTGTGCGTCTCAAGGAGAAGAAGCTGTTGAAGGAAGTCATCGCCGTCAGCTGTGGGCCTGCACAGTGCCAGGTGCTCAGGGTCTCGGGGAGGGTGCTGGTCTCCTGGGTCTGAGGGAGAAGGGCCTGGGGGCCTGGACTCCTGGGTCTGAGGGAGGAGGGGCTGGAGGCTAGACTCCTGGGTCTGAGGGAGAAGGGGATGGGGGCCAGACTCCTGGGTCTGAGGGAGGAGAGGCTGGGGGCCTGGACTCCTGGGTCTGAGGGAGGAGGGGTTGGGGGCCTGGACTCTCGGGTCTGTGGGAGGACGGGATGGGGGCCTGGACTACTGGGTCTGAGGGAGGATGGGATGGGGTCCAGATTCCTGGGTCCCCCTGGGGATAGTAGCCAAGTCAGGCTCCTTTGTCTTTGGCAGGAGACCATTCGTACCGCCCTGGCCATGGGTGCAGACCGAGGTATCCATGTGGAGGTGCCCCTGGCAGAAGCAGAACGCTTGGGTCCCCTGCAGGTGGCTCGAGTCCTGGCCAAGCTGGCAGAGAAGGAGAAGGTGGACCTGGTGCTGTTGGGCAAGCAGGTAGCTGTGGTCAGCCCCTATCTGCGCCCCTATTCATCCCTGCTCAGGAGGAGGGTGGCGGGGATGTGGGGTGGGACAGCAGGTGGCCAGGCCCAGGACATTCAGCCACTCCAGGCTGAGCAGCTTGGTACTTTGCTGTCCCTCCTGACAGAGAGTTTGAGCAGGGAGGACAGGGTCCCTCTAGGTGTTAGATCGTCTTGGGCCAGGCACGATGGCTCATGCCTGTAATCCCAGCACTTTGGGTGGCCAAGGTGGGCAGATCACTTGAGGTCAGGAGTTTGAAATCAGCGTGGCCAACATGGCGAAACCCTGTCTCTTCTAAAAATAGAAAAATTATCCAGGCATGGTGGCAGGCGCCTATAATCCCAGGTACTTGGGAGGCTGAGGTGTGAGAATCACTTGAACCTGGCAGCCAGAGGTTGCAACCATTCAAGATCACTGGGGGCAGAGCGATACTCTGTCTCAAAAAGAAAAAAAAGAAAGAAAGATCCTCTTGGGTGAGTTTAGAGGCTGGGAGACTGAGGTGATGGTCACCTGGGGAGAATGAGGCCTGGGCCAGAGCTGATGGGACAGAGCAGAGACATGATGTGGCAGGAGAGACTGGGCTTAGCCATGGGGAGGGAGGGCAGGGAGGAGGCGAGGACAGTGCCTGGGTCTGCCTCAGTAACACAGATAGGAAACCCGGGAAGAACAGGACGTTACAGGCAGATCCTACATGGGGCGTGTGAAGAGCCCAGGAGACATCGATACGGGTTCAGGAGACAGGCCTGGGCTTAAAACAGAGGCTTGAGAATTTTGGAGGGCACTGGGGAGCTATGGGAGGTCTATGAGGTCTAGATGCAGAAAGAGCCCCCTTGGGCTTTGAGAATGGCCTGGAAGGAGAGATTGGAGGCCAGGAGTTAGGGAAGAAGGCTAGGGCTGGGTGAGGACCCAACCAGAACCTCCTCTGCCACACTGGTGCTCTCCACTGGGGCAGAGGTACTTGGGGCTCATCTCTTCCCCCAGGAGACCCTGGGACACCACCCCTCCCCAGGGGTAGCTCATCTTACTTGAGGACAAACCTCATGGCCTCAACCAGGGGAGGGGCAGCAGAGGGACGTCGGAAGAGCCACAGGCAGATGGGAGTGAGAAGAGGCAGGGAATTAGGGATGGAGGCTGAGAAGGAAGGCCAAAGACTGCAAGGTATGTCAAGCAGAGCACGGAGACAGCAGGACACAGCAGGCTCAGGTAGAGCTGGGGTTCCCAGGGAGAGATAGGGATCCCAGGGTCAGGTCAGTTCTGGGACGAAGAGGAGGCTGATGGGTCCAGGTAGGTCATTGGGTATCCTGCCCAGCCCTGAGAAAGTCAGAAGAAAACCGAGATTTCCAACAGCAGGGGCATCAGAGTACAGATCAGTCAGCTGTGGCAAAAGGGCCTACCCAGAGAACGTCCGAAAAGGCCGGGCCTGGGTGGGGCTGCAGGGCCCAGGTGTTGGCAACGTGTCCTTTGCAGCCCCCTGCATTTCCTGTGGGTCTCCTGTCCCACTTTGTCCTACCTGTCCTGGGCCAGGGACAGTTCCTGGGGCCAGGGCCTCCAGCTGGGGAAATGCCAGATGAACTGGTCAGATGCTGTTTGTTCTAGGAAGCAGATTCAAAACTCAAACTGGCTTAAGCCAGAAATCAAATTTATTATCTCATGTAAATCAGGTGCTTCAGGCACAGCTTGATCCAGGGTCCCACATGAGCTCTAGGCTCCCCTCTCCCTTGGCTTCAATGTCTGCATCTCCAGGCTCAGATCCCACCAGCCCAGTGACCCCAGCAGAAAGAAAGGAGCGTCTTTGCCAAGGGCTCCAGCAAAGCTCCCAGGGTTAACTCTTCTTTGGTGCAGCTTGAGTAATGTGCCCCTCCCTGAATCAATCACTAGGATTGGGGCTAGGATGACCTCGCTGGCCCAGATCCTGTTCATCCAGCTGCCCTGGGGCCACACAGGGCAAGACTCCTGAGAGGCTTTATACAGAGGGCAGAGATTTGGTGACAGGGATGCCAGGTGGCCCCACATGCCCCTGGACAAGTGGCTGCTTATCTCTGGGCCCAAGTGAGGGGATTATTCTAGACATAAGTCAGTGAACTATGGCCCACAGCTACCACTGATTTGTAAATAAAGCTTTATTGGAACATTACCACATACGTTCATTTACATATTATTTATGGCTGCCTGTGTGCTACAGCAGTGGAGCTGAGTCATTGTGACAGAGACTGTATGACCTGCAGAGCCTGAAATACTTACTACATCTGTTCCACTATAGAGAAAGTTTGCCAACCCGCTGGGTGTGGTGGCTCATGCCTGTAATCCCAGCACTTTGGGACGCCAAGTGGTGTGGATCATCCGAGGTCAGGAGTTTGATACCAGCCTGGCCAACGTGGTAAAACCACATCTGTACTGAAAATACAAAAATTAGCTGGGCATGGTGGTGCGTGCCTGTAATCCCAGCTATTCAGGTAGCTGAGGCAGGAGAATTGTTTGAATCTGGAGGCAGAGGTTGAAGTAAGCTGAGATTGCACCATTGCACTCCAGACTGGGTGATAGAACAAGACTCAAAAAGAAAAAAAAGAAAGAAAAACTAGACAAAGACCCGAATGGTCCATGAGCCCCGTCGATCGTCATACAGTCTTCTGTCTCTCCCCATTCAGGCCATCGATGACGACTGTAACCAGACAGGGCAGATGACAGCTGGATTTCTTGACTGGCCACAGGTGAGGCTGGAGTGGGGAGCACTTGCTGAGGGCCAGGCCCTCATCCTTCCAACTTCATTTCTGCCTCGGGCCCTTTGCATTTGCTGTTCTTTCCTCCTGGAACACTGTTCCCTCAGATTGCCTTGTGGCTTTCTTGTTGCTCTCCATGAGGTCTCTGCTGAGGTATCACTTCTTCAAAGGGGCCTTTCTTGCCACCCCACATGAAATACTCATTCCCACCCCCTCAACTCCAAGTTCCCCAATCCCCAGCTATGCCAGTCCAATAGAAATGCAGGCTAGAGCCAGGCACCATGACTCCCGCCTGTAATCACTGCACTTTGGGAGGCCGAGGCCTGAGGATCACTGGAGGCCAGGAGATCGAGACTGTAGTGAGTCATGATCATGCCAGTGGACTCCATCCTGGGGGAAAGAGGGGAAAAAAAAAAAAAAAAAACGTGCAAGGCATATAGGCAAATTTAAAAATGTTCACAGCCACATAAAAAAGTAAAACAGACAAAATTACTTTTAATAATATTTTATTTCATCCTGCTATGTCTAAAATATTATCATTTTAACATGTAATCAATGTAAAAAATATTAAGATCCATATGCTCCACCAGCAGTGGGGTTATGTCCTGACAAAGCCATCATAAATTGCAAGTATTGTAACTCAAAGAGCGCATTTAATACACTTGACCTCCCAACATCATAGCTGAACCTAGTCTACCTTAAACATGCCACAACACTTACGTTAGCCTACAGGGGGGTAAAATAATCTAGCATAAAGCCTGCTTTGTAATGAAGCGCTAAATATCCCATGTAATTTATCAAATACTGTACTGGAACTAAAAAATGGAATGGTTGTATGGGTACTGGAAGTATGGTTTCTACTGAGTGTTTACCGTTGTCATGCCATTTGAAAACTGAAGTCTTAATTCACGCCATTGTAAGTCAGGGACCACCTGTATTTTATGTATTTTGGATTTTCTTTGTATTAAGTCTTCAAAATTCAGCATATATTTTATATTTACAGCAAATCTCAATTCGTGTGCTAAATTTCCTTTTTTTTTTTTTTTTTTTTTTGAGACGGAGTCTTGCTCTGTCACCCAGGCTAGAGTGTAGTGGCACGATCGTGGCTCACCATAACCTCTGCCTCCCAGGTTCAAGTGATTCTCCTGCCTCAGCCTCCTGAGTAGCTGGGATTACAGGTGTGTGCCACCATGCCCAGCTAATTTTTGTAGTTTTAGTGGAGATGGGGTTTTACCATGTTGGTCAGGCTGGTCTCGAACTCCTGACCTCGTGATCCAACTGCCTCAGCCTCCCAAAGTGCAGGGATTGTAATCCCATTAGCCACTGTGCCTGGCCAGATGCTAAATTTCTATGAGAAACACATTCCTAAAGATGACAGTTGAAATAGATTCACACACCGAAATTGTTCAAAACAAACTTAAAAGTTTTCCAATAACTGCATTGGGTATCAGTTTTTTTTGAACAGCTTTATTGAGTTATCATTGACCTATAATAAACTGCACGTATCTATGTTCTACAATTTGTTAAGTTTGCTTTTCTTAAAAACATTTATTTAGAGATGGGGTCTACTATGTTTCCCAGGCTGGTTTTGATTCTCTGGGCTCAAGCAATCTACTCATCTCAGCCTTCCAAAATTTGATAAATGTTGATATGTGTTACATCCATAAAATCATCACCACAGTCATGATCATATATCTTGAATTATCAGTATGCATTTATTTATTTATTTATTTATTTTTATTTTTTTGAGATGAAGTCTTATTCTGTCCCCAGGCTGGAGTGCAGTGGCATGATCTTGGCTCATTGCAACCACCACCTTCCAGGATCAAACGATTCTCCTGCTTCAGCCTCCCGAGTGGCTGGGATTACAGGTGCTCACCACCATGCCCAGCTAATGTTTTTTGTATTTTTAGTAGAGACGGGATTTCACTGTGTTGGACAGGTTGGTCTTGAACTCCTGACCTCATGATCTGCCCACCTCGGCCTCCCAAAGTGCTGGGATTACAAACGTGAGCTACTGCGCCCAGCCAATTTTTGTATTTTTAGTAGAGACAGGGTTCGCCATGTTGGCCAGGCTGGTCTCGAACTCCTGACCTCAAGTGATCTGCCCGCCTCAACCTCTCAAAGTGCTGGGATTACAGGCATGAGCCACTGTACCTGGCCTAATTATCAGTATTTAAATGTAAATAAAATTTAAAAATCTGTTCCTCGGCTGCATTGGCCCTATTTCAAGTGCTGGGCAGCCACACATGGCCAGTGGCTACTGGATGAGACAACACATTCGAGACCATTATCCTGTTTTATCTTCAAAGCATTTATCACTGTTGGACCAGCCTCTCCAAAGTTGCCCCCTTCTTGCTCTCATGTGTGTTATTTTCTTCTTCTTCCTTCTGATCTGAACTGATCTCATTTGTGTGTATGTATTTCCCTGGTGACTGGTTGTTTTCTGTGGCAGAATATGATCCCACCCAAGCTGGTGCTTCACTGGTCATGTTCATAGTGTGTCTCCAGGGACAGGCTCATAAGGGCACTAGGAGGAGGCTCTGAATGAAGAAATGTGATGTTCACACTAAGACCTTAAAGATGTGTCCAGTTAATAAGTGGACAGGGAGAATAGGTTGTTAGATAAAGAGGAGTGTAGCTGGTGTCAGTTACCAGAGGAGGAAATGTTGATTCAGGATTGGGAGGCAAAGGGGCTTGGCCAGAGGATGGGGTCCCAGAAGGTGGTTTAAGGATCAATGTGGCACACACAGTTGTGTTGTCAGCCCAGTGGAAGGGCCTCACGGGGCGCTCTTGGGAGCCAGATTGTCAGCTTTTGGATTTACCAGCTGTGGGTGGCAGTGGGTACGTAACTCAGCATCTCGCTGCCTCAGTTTTCTTCATCTGTAAAGTGGGGATAATAACATTTACCTCATAGAGTTCCTATGGGGATTTGATGATTTGACATGTCAGTTGCTTAGCATAGGCCCCAGAACTCAGAACATGTCCACTGTTAGGAAGGCTGGGGGCCTCACTGGCACATCAGGACATAGGACATCAGGACATACATCGTGGGTCCCAGGGAAAGGAAAAACACCTCCAGGTTTTCGAGATCGATTCTGAATCTTGTGGGACCCTGCATTCGCTCCCTCATTCATTCACTTGTCCGTTCATGTATTCAGTAGTGGCATAAGCGGACTGCTCGGGCCAAACCTGAATTAGCCTCGCTCACTCTCCTCCTACACTGTCCCTCCCCAGGGCACATTCGCCTCCCAGGTGACGCTGGAGGGGGACAAGTTGAAAGTGGAGCGGGAGATCGACGGGGGCCTGGAGACCCTGCGCCTGAAGCTGCCGGCCGTGGTGACGGCCGACCTGAGGCTCAACGAGCCCCGCTATGCCACGCTGCCCAACATCATGGTGAGCCCCAGGCTGGTGGGCACTGAGGGCCTGGGGGTGGCAAGCACATTGCAAGTTCAGTGCCCCCTGGTGGTTGGATTCAAGGAGGGAAGGATCCATGGGAGGTCTTGTGCAAAGGAGGCTGTCACCTGGTCATTTGGCTGATAGAGAGGGTTTGTTGGGTCATCTCTGCCAATACTGAGAGTTCATGGGTGCTGCTTTGGCTAGCAGGGAGGGCTTGCTGGTATCTAGGCCAGTAGAAAGGCTTCACTGGGCAGCAAAAAGCGTTCCCTTTTTCATTCCCGCCAGTGGAACAAGTTCATTGCGTCATCTTGGCAAATAAAGAGGATTCACTGGGTCATCTTGGTTCATTAGGGAGGGGCCCCTTGGTAATCTTTGCCGATATGAAGTTATCATCTTGGCTAACTAGGAAAGATGCATGGGATCTCTTGGCTAACAAGGAGAGATCACTAATCATCATGGCTAGTAGGCTGGGTTCACCGGATCATCTTGACTGATATTAAGAGTTTAGTGGGTCATCTCAGTCAATAGAGAGCATTCAGAGGGTCATCTCAGCCAACAGGGAGGGTTCCTTGGATCATCTCAGCCAATGGGGAGGGTGTAATGAGTCATTTCAGCCATTACAGAGTGTTCACTACATCATCTCAGCCTACAGGGAGTGTTCACTGCACATCTCAGCCTATAGGGAGAGTTCACGGCATCATCTCAGCCTGTAGGGAGTGTTCACTGCATCATCTCAGCCTGCAGGGAGGGTTCACTGCACATCTCAGCCTATAGGGAGAGTTCACTGCATCATCTCAGCCTATAGGGAGAGTTCACTGCATCATCTCAGCCAATGGGGAGGGTGTAATGAGTCATTTCAGCCATTACAGAGTGTTCACTGCATCATCTCAGCCTACTGGGAGTGTTCACTGCATCATCTCAGCCTATAGGGAGAGTTCACTGCATCATCTCAGCCTGTAGGGAGGGTTCACTGCATCATCTGAGCCTACTGGGAGTGTTCACTGCACATCTCAGCCTATAGGGAGAGTTCACTGCATCATCTCAGCCTATAGGGA
>PVKV010033859.1:0-18283 GCA_004027835.1 Alouatta palliata
GACTGAGTTCACATTAAATCAGGCTAGCTCTGTTCCTAGAACACAGAAATTGCTCCATTATGTGGTTTAGCAGAATATGAGCAAGTTGCTTTCAGGATGAATTATAGACTTACAAAGCAAAAGGTCAAACATTCCTAAAATGCATTATATCTACAATGTATGATTTCTGGCAGAAAGATTATGAACACAAGCAGATAAAGTCATTAGCTCAAGAAACTTATAGGAATCAAGGAGAGAACTGGAAATAGAATTCAAGAGCCCTCTGGGCTGTATTCCTTTCTAAGACATCTTTGAAAATATACTTCTCTTTCTGACCATGTAGAGTAGCAACAGAAAGTTCAAACAACAGGAGTAATGCATCATAAGGCTTCCCTTGGAATTGCCTAAACTCTTTGGAGTTTCACAGTAGCATTGAGGGTTACAGTGAGAAGATAAAACTGATGGCTTTTAAAATTCAGCATTTCAGATTTCTAAGTAAACTAAATGTAGTTATATCCCCCCTTCCCTCACCTAAAGACACAAGAGTTATGCCATGAGATTGGGAAACTGTTCAGCAGAGTATTTCCTAAAGTCCTATACATCCTCTAAATGTTTACCTGGGGTTATCTGAGAGTCGAAGGTAACATCTCACTACATGCTTCAGCAGACGGGCAGAAGGCTCTTTGGACAACTGCAGGACCATCTTACCCTGTTTCCCCCCAAATAAAGGGAGGGGTTGGAAAAAACACACAAAACACAAAAAAATTCTAATTGACATCAGAAATCAGATAGTCCAAGAATCATACAAGGTTCCAAAATTGTTATTTCTAGTCAGAAGCCTGGAGTTGTTCAGTGCCAGTTATAAAGAGATTAAACTGTGTGATGAGAAGTAGTTGTAAAGGGGATAGATCAAAGAACTCACCAAGATCATGGCAACATGGGAAAAACGCTCATATGTCTGACATATATAAGCCAAACCAGTGTCATCTAACAAGATCTTCTGGAGGATGAATGTGGCAACCTGAAGCAAAACAAAATCGAAGAGTTTATAAAGTTGCTCAGATTTATCTTCTCATTGCCCCTGGCATGACTATCAATCAGAAAACCGAGCAATCAGGGATCCTTGTATGTTATATACAACTTTATCATATACGCATAGTACAAATAATAAATATTACCATAGTGTACATTACTTTGTGCCAGTTTTTTTTTTCCCTAGAGGCTTTACATGCTTTATCTTTTTATAATCAATCGATGAGGTAGGTACCATTATTATTCTTATTTTACATATGAGGGTAGGTTCTGGGTAATTATCAAATTCTTAAAAACTCAGAGATCACCTGGGCGTAGTGGCTCACTCCTGTAATCCCAGCATTTTAGGAGGCTGACGAGGGTGGATCACGAGATCAGGAGTTCGAGACTAGCCTGGCCAATATGGTGAAACCTCACCTCTACCAAAAATACAAAAAAATTAGCTGGATATAGTGGCATGCGCCTGTAATCTCATCTACTCAGGAGGCTGAGGCAGGAGAATCACTGAACCCGGAAGGCAGAGGTTGCAGTGAGCCAAGATCAGGCCACTGCACTCTAGCCTGGGCAGAACAAGACTGTCTCAGAAAACAAAACAAAACAAACAAACAAAAAAACAAAACTCGGAGACCTTCTCATTTATTGAGTACCTACTATGTGCCAGGTATAATGGTTAACCAGTAATGCACCAGGTTAAGGTCCCAAGTGACAAGCTACTAAGTGGCAGAGCTGAGATCCAAGCCTCATTTGATATCTAAGCCTCTTCTCTTTTCCATAGGCCAAGATGATTTTAGAGATTCAGCTATGCCTCATCTCTTCCAGATGAGGTTCGAATCCGAGTCACGGCACCAAAAAAAAAAAAAAAGCCTGACTGTGAAGCTTATATCTAGGCTCAATTTTTCCCTCAACTTAAGCTCATTAACTCTTACATAGAAGAGATATTAAGACATTAATATAATTCAAATGAGACAATCACAATAACAATACTCTTTCTTGGCTGCTCATCAGAAAGAATTGTGGAATTATTTTACTATTTTATTGGGGTTAAAACACTGCAGTAGGCTGAATAATGGCTCTCAAAGATATCCAGGCCCTAATCACCAAACTCTGCAAATGTTACCTTAAATCAAAAAAGGGACTTTGCAGATGATTAAGTTAAGGATCTCGAGATGGGGGATTATCCTGCTTAATCCAAGTAGGCCTTAAATGTAACCACAAGTGTCCTTAAGAGAAATGTAGAGAAGGCCGGGCAAAGTGGCCCATGCAGGTAATCCCAGCACTTTGGGAGGCCAAGATGGGAAGACTGTTTGAGGCCAGGAATTCAAGGATGCAGTTAGTTATGATTATCCCACTGCACTCCAGCCTGGGCGACAAGCAAGACCCCATCTCTTAAAAAAAAAAAAAAAAAAAGAGATGTAGAGAGAGATTTCACCACAAAGGAGAAAGCACTGTGCTAAGCAGAGAGAGATTTGAACATGCCACACTGCTGGCTCTAAAGATGGTGGGGGATGGAGGGATGGGACCATAATCCAGGGAATGTAAGAAATGCAGTTCTAGAAGCTGGAAAAGGCAAGAAAAAGACTCTCCTTTATATCCTCCAGAGAAAGCATGACCCTCCTGATACTTTGACTTTAGGTTAGTGCAACTCATTTAGAACTTGGGACTTCCAAAACTGTGAAACAGTAAACTTATATTGTTTTAAGCCACTAAGCTTCTACCTTGTGGTAATTTGTTATAGCAGGAGCTTATATAGGAACTGAATATAAACATATACACAGAAGTATGTTAAGTGCACTAATATTAAGTGTACCTTGATGAATTTTTACCTATGTACACATTTTGTACTATAACCAAATTAAAATACAGAATATTTGGGAGGTAGAGGCAGGCAGATTGCTTGAGCTTAGGAGTTCAAGACAGCCTGGGCTACATGGCAAAAGCCCATCTCTACTAAAAATACAAAAAGTTTGTTCGGTATGGTGGTGTGCATCTGTAGTCCCAGCTACTCAGGAGGCTAAGGCACAAGAATTGCTTGAACCTGGGAGGCGGATGTTGCAGTGAGCCAACATCATGTCATTTCACTCCAGCCTAGGTGAAAGAGTGAGACTGTTTCAAAAAGAAAAAAATAATATTTCTACCAACTCAGGATTCCAGCATTCCCTTGTACCTTTCTCCAGTTAATGTCCTTCCCTCAGAGGTAACCACAAATCCTACTTATTGCCAGTAATTGGCTTTGCTTGCTCTTCACATAATCAACATACAGTATGAATTCCTATGTGTCCGGCTTCTTTTGCTCAACAGTGCTTTTGAGAGTCATCTATATATTGTACATTTAAAATAAAAAATTTTAAAACAGCCAGGTACAGGGATGTATGCCAGTGTCACAGCTACCTACTCAAGAGAGTAAAGTGGGAAGCCTGCCCAGGAGTTCAAGGCTATAGTGTACCATGATCGTGCCTGTGAAGAGCCACTGCATTCCAGCCTGGGAACCATAGTGAGACCTCATCTCTTTAGAAACAATAAATTGGCCAGCCACAGTGGCTCATGCTTGTACTCCTAATACTATGGTGGAAGGCAGGAAGATCCTTTGATCCCAGGAGTTCAAAGAGTAGCCTTGGCAACATGAAGACCCTGCCTCTATAAAAAATAAAAATAATTAGCTGAGTGTGGTGGAGCAGGCATGTGGTCCTAGGTACTTGTGAAGCTGAGGTGGGAGGATTAACTGAGCCTGGGAGGAGGAGGCTGCAGTGAGCCATGCCTCTGCATTCCAATCTAGGTAGAAGAGAGAGATCCTGTCTCAAAATAAATAATTAATTAAAAATTAAAAAACTAGGCTGGGTGCGGTGGCTCACGCCTGTAATCCCAGCACTTTGGGAGGCCAAGGTGGGCAGATCACGAGGTCAGGAGTTCGAGACCAGCCTGACCAACAAGGTGAAAGCCCGTCTCTACTAAAGGTACAAAAATTAGCTGGGCATAATGGCACGCGCCTATAATCCCAGCTACTCAGGAGGCTAAGGCAGGAGAATTACTTGAACCTGGGAGGTGAAGGTTGCAGTGAGCCAAGATCACACCACTGCACTCCAGCTTGGGCGACAGAGCGAGACTCCATCTCTGTCGCCCAAGAAAATAAAATAAAAAAACTAGTGCTTACACATACATTAAAACTGGGACAATACAGAGAAAATTAGTATGGCCCTTGTGTGAAGATAATACACAAATTCATGAAGTGTTCCATGTATATATTTAAAGTAAAAAAGCTAAAAAATTATTATAGCTGCTTACACCCAACTCAGGAATATTTATTAGACTAAAAAAGTAATTTAATGTGATGAGGCATATTTTAGAGCAGAGGTTGAACACTGCCAAAAACAGTCAGCAACATAGAAAAGCAACCTTGAAAAAAAATCAAATAATATGAAATTTAAAAACTGAAAGTGATTAGAAAAAAAGATATGAAAAATAGACAATAGAGCATAACTGATGTTGCTGAACCAAGAGGCTTCAACAAATAAAAGAGAAAAATATACAAATTAACAAAAAAAGACACAAGTAATGTGTACTTTCAGAAGAAAATTGAGGCTGGGTGCAGTGGCTCTGGCTTGTAATCCCAGCACTTTGGGAGGCTGAGGTGGGAGGATCATCTGAGGTCAGGAGTTAAAGACCAGCCTGACCAACATGGCAAAACCCCATTTCCACTAAAAATACAAAAGAAATTAGGAGGGAGTAGTGGTGCGTGCCTGTAGTCCCAGCTACTAGGGAGGCTGAGGCAGGAGAATGGCTTGAACCCGGGAGGTGGGGGTTGCAGTGAGTCAAAACTGTGCCACTGCACTTTAGCCTGGGGAACAGAGTGAGACTCCATCTCAAAAAAAAAAAAAAAAAAATAGATATTATGTTGTCATTTACGGTTAACACACACAGTAAGCAGAAGCTCAAGTACATATAATTGATCATAAATTTTTAAAAAGCCTGGTTACAGAAGGAGCAGGATTGAAATTTCAAAATTAAAAAAATTAAACTGGAATAATACACTTATAATTTACCTGTGGAGTGAGATGTAGGTTTGGAGAAAAGAAATTTAGTGTTTAACTTGATTTTCTTCTGAATGGTTTGGGTTTTTCAATAAGTGTTTTACAACAATTTTTACTCAAAAGCACATTTTACTCAAACAGTCACATAAATTTCAAAACCTTGAAGATAGAAAATGATTGCAGGACCACAAGGAAGCAGCTCAAGAGTCAACACAATGCAAAATCTAAGTTAAAAGCACATACTGTTTTAGAAAGTTCACTTCCAGATTCCATAATTCGCAAACATAAAGGGATAATTTCTGTTGTCAATAAAAAGTTGATTACTTCTTGTTCATCTGTTTTCACCAGGGCCCCTAAGGAAAATATAGACAAACAAAATTATTTCACAGTCAGGGTTTCCAGTTAAAATTAACTTTGCAGTGTTTATCCAGTGAGTTGCGGAACTTAAATAACATAAAACACAAACTGGGGTTTCTTAGTTAAGGGGATCAGATTCACACTCATGTTAAAAAAAAAAAAAAAAAAAAAAAGAGGAAGAAGGCAGCATGGTAGCTCATACCTGTAATCCCAGAACTTTGGGATGCTGAGGCAGGTGGATCACTTGAGGTCAGGAGTTCAAGACTAGCCTGGCCAACATGGTGAAACCCTGTCTCTACTAAAAATACAAAAATTAGCCAGGCATGGTGGCAGGCTCCTGTAATCCCAGCTACTCCAGAAGCTGAGGCAGAAGAATTGATTGAACCTGAGAGGGTTGCAGTGAGCTGAGATTACACCACTGCACTCTAGCCTGGACAGACTCTTGCTCTCAAAAAAAAAAAAAAAAAGACATGCTTTCTGCACTAAATTGTCTTTGTACCTTTGTCAAAAATCAACTGACCATGTATGTGTGGGTCTATTTCTGGACTCTTCATTCTGCTCCAATGGTTATTCTGTAAATCTTTCTTTTCCCCAATATTATACTGCTTTGACAACTACAGTTTTCCAGTAGGTCTGGAAATCAGGTAATATATGTTTCCCAACTTTGTTCTTTTAAATAAATGTTTGGCTTCCCATATTAATCTTAGGATCAGTCTATTAGAAGGCTGCCATAACAAAATACCATAGACTGGTAGGTTAAACAACTGAAATTTATTGTGTCATAGTTTTAGTAGCTTAAAGGCTGAGAGCAGGCTGTGCACAGTGGCTCATGCCTGTAATCCCAGCACTTTGGGAGGCTGAGGCAGTTGGATCACCTGACGTCAGGAGTTCAAGACCAGCCTGGCCAACACGGTGAAACCTCATCTCTATAAAAATACAAAAATTAGCTGGGTGTGGTGATGCACATCTGTAGTTCCAGCTACTTGGGAGGCTGAGACAAAAAAAATTGCTTGAACCCACGAGGTGGAGGGTGCAGTGAGCTGAGATCATACCACTGCACTCTAGCCTGGGCAACAGAGCAGGACTTTGTCTCAAAAAAAAAAAAAAAAGTCTTGAGACCAGCACGGTATAGTTTTCATAATAGCTCTCTTCCTGGCTCATAGATGGCCACCTTCTCACTATGTCCTCACATGGCAGCAAGTCAGTGAGGGAGAACAAACTCTTTGGTGTCTCTTCTTAGAAGAATCATGAGGGCCATGTCCTCATCTAAACCTGATTATCTCTCAAAGGTCTCATCTCCTAATACATGACATGAGAGGGTAGGGCTTCAAAGCATGAAATTTTTGGGAGGACACAATTCAGTCTGTAGCCATTAGCCTGCCAATTTCTAAAACTGCTGCTGGGATTTTGTTGGAATTACTCTGAATCTATAGATCGGTCTGGAGAGAACAGACAAGTTAGTAATACTGAATCATGGATACACCAATCAATGAACATGGTTTATCTCTGCATTTTATTTCATTAGAAATCAGTTTTGTAGTTTTTAGTTACAGATCATGTCATGTATTTTTTTTTGTTTGTTTGTTTCACTGAAGAATTTTCCTCCTAGACCACATGCACATATTTTTTAAGATTCATACCCACATTTTAACATTTTGGTGCTTTTATAAATGATGGTTTAAGAAAATTTCATTGGGTGCAATGGCTCACAACTGTAATCCTAGCACTTTGGGAAGCAAAGGCAGTAGAATCATTTGAGCCCAGAAGTTTGAGACAAGCCTGGGCAACAAAGTGAGACCTTGTTTCTACAAAAGAATAAAATAACGTAGCTAGGTGTGGTGGCATGTGCCTATGGTCCTAGCCTCTTGAGGCTGAGGTGGGAGGATCTGTGTTAGCCCAGGAGTTCGAGGGTGCAGTGAGCCATGATGGCGCCACTGCACTCCAGAGTGGATGACAGAGCAAGACCTTGTCTCAAAAAAAAAATAAAAATAAAAAATTAAAACAAAAATTTCAATTTCCTATTGTTCACTGTAAATACGGAAATTTGATTATTATTATTTTTTTTAGACAAAGTCTCCCTCTGCTGCCCAGGTTGGAGTGCAGTGGTACAATTTCAGCTCAGTGCAACCTCCACTTCCCAGGTACAAGTGATTCTCCTGTCTCAGCCTCCTGAGTAGCTGGAACTATAGGCACCCACCACCGTGCCTGGCTAATTTTTGCATTTTTTTTTTTTTTTTTTTTAGTAGAGACAGGGTTTTGCCATGTTGGTCAGGCTGGGCTTGGACTCCTGACCTCAAGTGATTTGCTGCCTCAGTCTCCCAAAGTGCTGGAATTACAGGCATGAGCCACCTTGCCTGGCCATAACTGATTTTTTATATGCTGACTTTATATCCTGCAACCTTGCTAAACTGATTAGCTTTAGTTTTAGTAGTTTTTTTGTAGATTCTTTGGGATTGTCTATGAAATCATATTGTCTGTGAGTAGATTTGAAGGTGCTTTATTAAATGGGAGTAGTGAGAACATCTTGCCTTGCACTTGATCTTAGGAAAAAAGAATTCAGTTTTTCAACATTAACATTTTTTCATGCTCAAGTTAATGTTTCTATATACACTTACTATGGAAGATATAGGTAAATAATGTACCAGCTATTTCAGCTCTCAGACTCCTGGGTAGCAAAGAACTATCTCTGGACTTATGAAATGTTAATCCATTCAAGCCCATTTTTTGTGTTGTTTTCTTCTTTTCTCAATTTTTTTTTTTTCCTTAAAATTATAAACCACAATCAGGGTTTACAATCAGGGAATATAATTTAAAAGTTTGGCATTTAAGGAGTAACCATTGTCTCATATACTCAACATAATTCCAGTCTAAAAAAAAATTTATATCCTTTACTCATAAATGTATCATCTAAGTAGGATGACTTCAGTTAGAATTAAGGATATAAACGTTTTCTCAGTCAGTCTGGTTAGAGCTTTATCAATTTTATTGACTTTTTCCCAAAGAATCAGCTTGCCTGGTTTTATTATCAGTGTAATGCTGGCCTTGCAGAGTTGAGAAGTGTTCCCTCCTTTCTATGTTCTGGAAAACGTTTTGTAGAATTAGTTTATTTCTTATTTATTTATTTGGTAAAATTACTAGTGAAGACATCTAAGCCTGGAGTTTTTTATGTTGGAAGGTTTTCCTACAAAAACAATGTATTTCATAGATATAAAACTATTCAGCTTACCTGTTTTTTCTTGAGTGCAATTTAGCAAATAATCTCTTTCAAAGAATGTTTTCATTTCATCTAAGTTGTGAAATTTTTGAGTATAGAGTTGTAAGCAGTATTCCCTTACTTTCCTTTTAATGTCTAAAGAGCCTGAGATCTGAAATAGCTGATATATTATTTTCTTAAGTAAAAAGTATTTTATCCATACCCCCACAGTAATGTATTCATACATTAACTTGAGCATGAAAAAATTTAACTAGGTGAACTGACAGATTCATACCCTGGAGTTACGGGAAAATTACAGGTTTTCAGAATAGTATATCTGACATACACATTCTTAGGGCATTCTTACTAAGCATTGTGGTAGTAGAAGTAAGAAAAACAAACAAAAAAAGACAGTGGTGTGTACCCATGCCCATGGTCCCTATTACTTGGGAGGCTGAGGCAGGGGGATCACTTGAGCCTAGAAGTTCAAGTCCAGCCTGGGCAACATAGCAAGACCCTATCTCTTTAAAGAAGAAAGAACTCCAAAATTCAAACTCTTATTCCTTTATTAATACTCTTTATATATTGAATGATGTTCTTATTCTTTACTCTCCCAACAATCCAGCAAATGTTTCTACAAATATGCTGAATTTAATCCCAAATGTTAGGTCTCAAAGCCTTATTAACAACATTTAGAAGACTGCTTGACAGGAGTCATCATGTTCCTGATACTTAGTGAATTATCAGTGATTATTGATTAGTGAATGAGACAACCTCAAAGACAAAAACGAATGACTGGTATACAAAAACCTTAAGAAGCAAGACAAAACACACAACTTAGACTAGTACTGTGAGTGAGGATTTCAGGCTTGCAAACAATTCTAATAACTTACCAATAACTCCAAGGCTGGTGAGTCGAAGATACTCAAAGGGACGTGTTTTGCTGACCGTGTGCAAAAAGGGGTACAAAAAAAGTGGGATGTGTGCTGCGAGAAACGCTGACCTGGAAGAAAAGAATAATTACATTCACAGACCAGAGTTGATTTCTAAGGATCCTGAACACTGAAATTTCTAGGTGGTTAATTCTGTAAGGCCTTAACGTTGCCAGAGCAAGGAATCCTTAGGAAACAATGTTACTGGTCATTACTCTCAACAAATGGTTCTCAAATGGGGTAAATTTTGCCCCCTGGAGGACACATGGCAATGTCTGGAGACATTTTTGATTGTCACAACTCAGGATTATGGAGCACTATTGGCATCCAGTGGGCAGAGGCCAGAGATGCAATTAAACATCCTACAATGCATAGGACAGTCTCCTCCTGCCCTCCACTTTCCACCACAAAGATTCATCCAGCCCAAATGTTAATGGTACCAAAGCTGAAAACCCTAGTCTTAATCATGGTTAAGAAAACACATGATTTTCCCGGCAATCAGCAGAAAGTACCTTAAAAACTGATTAACTTAAACTGTCCAATGGTGGATTTTAAAAAATAGACCACAAAATGCTATTAAGTGTCCAAGAGATTGTCTTAGATTATATGACTGAATAATAGTATTTACAGGTGCAGCTGAATAAACCTTACAAAGCAAGACAACAAAACCAAGCAGCCATTATCAGGCTTACCTGTTATACTTTAATAAGTACATTCTTCTTTTATTGTTAGGTAAAACAATAAAATAAATTGTTTTACCTAACAATAAAAGAAGAATATACAAACCATTCTGAAAACAATTTAGTCAGGCAACTAATATGGAAATTAGTCTATTATTTTGTATTATTTATAGTCATACCTTGTAGAAGAGCCAACACCCAAGATTTTTAACACTCAAAGTACCCTTGTGTTTTTGTTAAGTGCTTAAAAGTAATTTTCTTAATAACTTCTCTAAAGCTGTGTAAGGTCAGTGCCAAGCTGGCATTCATATTTCATAAAGAAACTTGACAAAGAGGAAAGGCTTTAGTAAGATGACTATTAAGTGCCTTTGGGGCCATAAGAGCCGCAAAGTAGATTCCTCAACAGGATTTCCCTTTTCTTAATTTTTCAGATATGACAGGTGGCAAAAATATTTTAACTCACACGACAATTCCCGTCTATTATAGAGGCCACCCAGAATGCTATGTTAAGAAGGATTCTGAAGTGAAATCTGGGTTCAGTTGGGGAAAAGTACGGGAAAAGTGTTTACTAGACTCCTCTTGTATGCCATGCACTATGCCTTGCAGATGACATAGTGCCAATAACGGTTAGGGAGTGAGAAGTAGCTGTATGCCTGATATCTTTCCTGCAATGTGAATACTGTTTCTTTAAAGTTCATTGGGTAAAAGTAATTAAGAATCTGGAAGATACACACACACACACACACACACACACACACACACACACACACACACACACACGTTCTACTGCATGCCCTTCCTTTTATTATTCAGAGAAAGTTTAGGACCATATTCGATATATGCCTCCTCCAAGTGACTCACCCAAAGCATTTACCTGGTTTCTGGATGTGATGCTACACATTGCAGTAATGCCAGAGCATTGCAAACTCTGTTAGATTGGTGTGCTGTCAAGGTGGGTGGGTTGATAGAAGGATAAATATTTACAATTTCCTAAAAAATGGAAATCAGCATCAGATGAATAAGGAATAACTAAAAATTAATTCCCATGGTAATAAAGCAAAAAAAAAAAAAAAAAAAGTAAAGCAAATACCTCTTAATTCTGTGTGTCTTGCAAGAACTGAATCATCAAAGAGGGAGCAGAAATAATGCTCATATCCTTTCATCACAAACTTACTTGGCTGAGACTAACTAGCTAAGACATTTCTACATTTGTCTCTAGGAAGATTTCTATGGCTATGCTATGGAGGCAAATGCAGTCACCTACACTTCCTCTTATATTCTCCAGCTATTCAGGCTATCAATTGAGGGACACTCAAAATTTTATAGTCCCTCCTTTTGCTAGCATCCTGCTTTAAGTTACAGTGATGAGACTGCAGGCCAGAAAGTGTTAAGTCAACCACAGTGACTCAAAGAAGTTTGAATTTGGTTAGGTAGTAACTACAGTAAGGACATGAATCAATAAGTGGGGATATGTATAAACAGCAGTGAACATATGTACTCTCTGTCAAAACTTAATGACTCTATACAATTCCATTTACTTTCTCTTTTTTGAGACAGGGTCTGACTCTGTCATCTAGGCCGAATGTAATGGCATGATCATGACTCACTGCAGCCTCCACCTCCTGAGCTCAATTGATCTTCCCATTTCAGCCTCCAAAGTAGCTGGGATTACAGGGGTGCACCACCAAGTCTGGCTAATTTTTGTATTTTTTGTAGAGATGGTGTTTCGCCATGTTGCTGGTCTCGAACTCCTGGGCTCAAGCAATCCTCCTGCCTCAGTCTGCCAAAGTGTTGGGATTATGGGCATGAGCCACTGTATCTGGCTATAATATTCCATTTACATTATTTGTAAAACATTTACATAGAAAAACATTCCCATAACAAAGATCAGTTTCTTGGCTAAATGAAGTAGAGATGGAATGTGAATTTACTTAAAAGTTGAAAGGTTAATCTAATTATTAGGAATTTGGGGCAATACTTTAATGGATAATAATGCAACTACCCAGGTATTTTGGTATTATATCATATCAATTAATTAGCCACCAATGACCATTCCAACCAAACTTCAGTTATCTATTCTTTAATGCACAAGTGTACCCATCTTTAATACTACAGCTGTTATCTTTAACATTTCCTTTCCCTGGAATATATTGTCCCTTGTGGTCCTTATACCTTACTTTCCACCTTCCTTCCCCTGTCATGTAGATATATCTTGTAGTACTCCTAAAGCTGTGTTTGTCAAAGTATAGTTCTTAGATCACCTGCATCAGAATCACCTGTGGGTGGTTAAAGTGATTATTAAAATACAGATTATATTTGTAAATAAATGTTTAAAAAAGAAAAAAAAAAATACAGATTATAGGGCCCACCTCAGACTGACTAAATTGAATATCTTGGGTAAGGACCCAAGAATCTGCATTTTAACAAATACCTCAGACTTTTCTAAAAGAGGTTCTTAGGAATGCTGTTTTTTTTTTTTTTTTTTTTTGAGATGGAGTCTTGCTCTGTTGCCAGGCTGGAGTGCAGTGGCATGATCTCGGCTCACTGCAACCTCTGATTCCCTGGTTCAAGCGTTTCTCATGTCTCAGCCTTCTGAGTAGCTGGGATTACAGGCACACGCCAACATGCCCAGCTAATTTTTGTATTTTTAGTAGAGACAAGGTTTTACCATGTTGGCCAGGATGGTCTCCATCTCCTGACCTTAAATGCTGACTCTTAAAGAATCATCCTTCTAAAGTCTTTAAGTCATCTGGGCAAAGGTAAAGAAATATACAAGTGTGATGAAAAAAACTGAACTTCCAATCATGGACATGAACCCACCTGTAAAAGTGCTGCAATAGTACCAAATGAATGCCACAGCATGGGTGCAAGGTCAGGAACAGATTCTCGCTTCTTACTTAGCTCCAGCAAAGCATTTTCCCTTGTCTCAGGACTGGACAGCTCATTGATCCACTGATAGATCTTTTCTCTATCCACTTGTGCCAATGCAGTAGGCACAGGCTTCAGATGAAGACAAGAAAGTAAATGTGAGTTTATTTAAGTCAAACCAAGTCTTATCCTGCAACAGAGCTTTAGAGGAAATATATATTTCATGAATACCACGGGAGCTTTTCTAAATACATACATCTGATGTCAATCTCTCTGGCAGTTATTGATGAAAATCTGAAATGCACAGATGCCCTTTGAATTCCATGTTTAGGAATTTATCCTCTAGGTATAATTGGGCTGTACTAAAGACAAATCAGGATGTTTACTGTTGCACTGTTTTAAAAGCAGAAAACTGGCCGGGTGCAGTGGCTCAAGCCTGTAATCCCAGCGCTTTGGGAGGCCATGGCAGGCAGATGGATCACTTGAGGTCAGGAGTTCGAGACCAGCCTGGCCAACATGGTGAAACCCTGTCTCTACTAAAAATACAAAAATTGCCCGGCATGGTGGCTCATGCCTGTAATCCCAGCACTTTCGGAGGCTGAAGAGGGGCAGATCACTTGAATTCAAGGAGTTCGAGACCAGCCTGCCTAACATGATGAAACCCCATCTCTATTAAAAATACAAAAATTAGCTGGGTGTGGTGATGGGCACCTGTAATCCCAGCTATTCGGGAGGTTGAGGCAGCAGAATTGCCTGAATCTGGGAGGCGGAAGTTGCAGTGAACTGATATGGTGACACTGTACTCCAGCCTGGGGGACAGAGTAAGACTGATCTCCCAAAAAAAAAAAAAAAAAAAAACTAAAAAATAAATTAGCCAGATGTGGTAGTGTGTGCCAGTTGGGAGGCTGAGGCACTAGAATCACTTGAGCTTGGGAGGTGGAAGTTACAGTGAGCTGAGATAGCACCATTGAGCTCCAGCCTGGGCGACAGAGTAAGACTTTGTCTCAATAGATAAATAAATAGGCTGGGCACGGTGGCTCACACCTGTAATCCCAGCACTTTGGGAGGCCAAGGCAGGCGGATCATGAGGTCAAGAGATCGAGATCATGGCGAAACCCTGTCTTTAAAAAAAAAAAAAAAGAAAAGAAAAAGGTAATAGATAAATAAATAAACGCAGAAAACTAACAAATCTCTCTCAATAAAAGACTGGTTAAATATGTATTGATGCAGCTTTACAAGGCGATACAATATAGTCCTTTAAAAAAAGAAAAAGCTGGCCAGGTGCGGTGGCTCACGCCTGTAATCCCAGCACTTTGGAAGACTGAGGCAGGTGGATCACGAGGTCAGGAGATCGAGACCATCCTGGGCAACATGGTGAAACCCCGTCTCTACTAAAAATATAAAAATTAGCCGGGCGTGGTGGTATGCGCATGTAGTCCCAGCTACTTGGGAGGCTGAGGCAGGAGAATCACTGGAAGTTGGGAGGTGGAGGCTGCAGTGAGCTGAGATCACACCACTGCACTGCAGCCTGGGATACCGAATGAGACTCCGTCTCAAAAACGAAAACAAAAACAAAAGCAAAAGAAAAAGCTCTCTATATACTGAATATATATTGATATTAAGGAAAAACAATAAAAAGAAGAGCATATAAAATGTTTCCATTAATATACACATATATATAAAAATAAAAAAGTACACATATACATTCTTACATATTTACTTATAACATTTCTAGGACACATGAAAAACTGTTAACAATAGCTACCTCTAAGTTTGGGGATTTGTAGGGAGATTTACTTTTTATTGTTTATACTAAAACCTTTGGCATAAAGTTTTTTTTTCTTTTTAAAGCACATGCATGTAATAGTTTTTGAGAGAGAAAAAAAATTATACCTTCCCATTACTGGCCCCTCCCCAGTGATTCTGACATCCCCCTTAACAGAGCAGAAAACCTGTAATTTGGACAAGCTCTCCCTCTTAACGATTCTTTAATATATTCTCTAACTACATCCCTTTGAGAACCACTCATTACTTACTCATGTAGAAAATACACAGACTTAATAGAGGATGCTTTCATTATTATGCTAAAGAATCACAGTATTCCCCCTAAATCTGAGTATTTTATAATTCTCTATGGTCATCAAATATCTTTGTGACCTTGGTTAAGTTCTTTAATTATCCTTATCTGGAAAACAAGAGGGCAGACTAGAAAAGTAATTGCCACTCTAAGCTCTAAACTGCTAACAAATTCATGGTGATTTCCATCTCTATGCCCAGTATATTCTCAGGTAATTGCCCCCAACCATGAGGAATAAAAGAAAAAAAAAAAAAGCTATCTACACTTGCAGATGAGATCACTAATGCTCAGAGGAATTAACTCGCTCAATTTAACGGTATGAAGTTGCATATTCCCATACTTTTTTGAACTATATTAGTTTCTCACAGTACTTACAATTTCTCAATAGACTTTAGTGTGACAGAATGATGATCTACCGATTGTACATATGTAAAGAAAAAGAACAAAAATAACTGCCTTTGTTGACAGACCAAATTAAGCATAAAATAGACTTTGAGGTGGACTGAAATTTACTCTACCCAACCTAAATAATGGCCTTTTAGAAATGGAAGCTTGATTATAAGCTTTTAGCTTGATGTATATCCTTTCACTAGACTGACAGAACCACAAGGTGTTCTCCTCAATAGACTGAAATACAATGTGGCTTAAGCTTTCTTTAAGTGCCTTACAGTAATCTGCTAAAAGCTGTTTTGTAACTCCCTTCAGGGATGGTCCTCAAGGCATCAATCATAGGCTTTTAGAGCAACAATATGATAGAAGGAATATAGTAGCTTTTTTTCTCTTTTCCCAATAGCAAAAGCACTGTTGTTCAGGCACTTGCCCTTTCTAGGCAGACACAAACAGGCCCTCAACTTAAAAACTATTTTTGGAACTGTAATTCCTACCTGAAGATAGGGTATGTGTTTATTTAGACTATTACATCACCTTAGATACTCAGCAGAAACACAGGATAAAATGTTAGTGTTAGGTTCCCTGCCCAGTCTCTTAGATGACCCCACAATCCAGTAACTAAAGGGGGCCTCAGAGACACTAGTCTGGCAATATAGTACCTATCCTGATTAATCAGTACCCATTCCAATTGACCTTCCCCAAAGCCTTATCATCAGATACCACCATCAGTAAATACCATCACCCCTACTAGAGCCAGTCTGTGACTTGCAGTCAGCACCTTGTATCCCATCTTGCCCTGGTAACCACCAGTTTGCATACCATGACTCCTGAACACCAGGCCCCATCCCCACCCCACATATTCTCTTTCTGGAGCTGGCCTGATCCCAGCAGAGAAGATGACACTGCTCGCAGTGGTGTGGGGACTCTGAAAGGCCAATGCCTGATGCATACATGAGTTCCTAAAGCTGTGGACACCTGCTGTTAGCAATACTCCAATTTGTGAGATTATTTGTGTGGGCTGCAGCCTCCATGTGACTTTAATTCTAAGAGGGCTAGAACCATGCCAGGTGTGTGGTAATGTGGTCCCCACTGGCACTAGCTTGGAGTTATGGGTTCTGCTGTCATTTTAGCCAACGAGTGGGCAGTTTGGTGCCAGAAAGTATTTAGGGTAGGAATCCTCCTCTCTCTTTTTTTTTTTTTTTTTTTTTTTTGAGACAGAGTCTCGCTCTGTTGCCAGGCTGGAGTGCAGTGGTGTAATCTCAGCTCACTGCACCCTCCGCCTCCCAGGTTAAAGCGATTCTCTTGCCTTAGCCTCCCAAGTAGCTGTGACTACAGGTGTGCAGCACCGTATCTAGCTAATTTTTGTATTTTTAGTACATATAGGATCTCACTACGTTGGCCAGGCTGATCTCAAAATCCTGACTTCAAGTGATCTGCCTGTCTTGGCCTCCCAAAGTGCTGGAATCACAGGTGTAAGCCACCACGCCCAGACTACAGATGAGACTTTCTAATAAATTATATCCTTTGACCTAAACAATAGTTAATAGCACTGATGTTAGGAGAAATTCTCTACTTACTGAAATTACAAAGCACTTAATAGACATCATTTTAATAGAGAAGTCAGTAAAATAGTTTGACATAGTACCCTATGTCACATTATCGCTCAGCTGGGGCATAATTTACTTAGTGAGAACAACCAACACACACACATACAGACAGATATGTAACAAGTAATTTTGTAACACACATACAGGAATTTCATTGTTTTGGAGGATAAAAAGGGAAAATATTCTTACATTTTGAGTTATATATTAATTTATATTATCAGATGATTGGTAAAGTATTTTGGACATCATGCCTAAATAAAACACCAAAACTCCAAATGTTACCTTACTCACCTTCTATATCCCAAGAGTCATTTAGGCACATCTTTCACAAGAAGAAGACTCTGTAATTGATATCTTTTTAAAAGGAGGTGGGCAGTAGAAGAATGGATACAGCAGGTGAGGGAAGAGAGAGTTCTGTTGTACTTTCTTTTTTAAAAAACATGGTTTCATTTAATGATCACAACAAGGTGGTTATTAACCTCATTTAACAACCAATGAAACTATGGGCAGACAACAGGCACATTTATTCCGAATGCCACTCTGTAACAATCACTTCTAAAGATTCCTAGTTGAGACGCTATAACTCTTTGAATTTTTAATTTACTAATACATTTCTAAGGCTGTGGTGGATATAGAACTCAACCTAGTAGCACACATTGCTCACTGACAGGCAAGCAAATTCATCTATGACTTCTCTACTGGAGATTACCTTATTTGAAGCATTAACAATAATTGCAGGGTATCAACCAATAGAGCAGAGGTTAACATTTTTTGAGGCCCAGACCCTTTAAGAATCAAATGCAGCCGGGCATGGTGGCTCAAGCCTGTAATCCCAGCACTTTGGGAGGCCAAGGTGGACAGATCACAAGGTCAAGAGATCAAGACCATCCTGACCAACACAGTGAAATGGGTCTCTATTAAAAATAAAAAAATTAGGCCGGGCGCGGTGGCTCACGCCTGTAATCCCAGCACTTTGGGAGGCCGAGGCGGGTGGATCACGAGGTCAAGAGATCGAGACCATCCTGGTCAACATGGTGAAACCCCGTCTCTACTAAAAATACAAAAATTAGCTGGGCATGGTGGCGCGTGCCTGTAGTCCCAGCTACTCGGGAGGCTGAGGCAGGAGAATTGCTGGAACCCAGG
>PVKV010033860.1:0-18278 GCA_004027835.1 Alouatta palliata
CCCTCCCCAACTCCCCCCCCCCTGCTGTCCCTCCCCTTTTTCCCCCCAACAGACCCCAGTGTGAGATGCTCCCCTCCCTGTGTCCCTGTGTTCTCACTGTTCAACACCCGTCTAAGAGTGAGAATATGCGGTGTTTGGTTTTCTGTTCCTGTGTCAGTTTGCTGAGAATGATGGTTTCCAGGTTCATCCATGTCCCTACAAAGGATGCAAACTCATCGTTTTTGATGGCTGCATATATTTCTAAAAATATAGAGATTTAAAAAGTCTTACAAAGAACAAAAAATGTGTTGAGGTAAATGAAAATAAAAATAGAATACACCAACATTTCTGGGCAGGTAAAGCAGTGCTGAGGAGATAATGTATAGCATTACACGCTTACATCACAAAGGTGGAAAAGTCTCGAATCAATCATTTAAGCTTGCATTTTAAGAAACTAGGGAAAAAGTATATACTCAACATGGCAGGGGAGATACCACAATCACAAAGGTGGTTTTCCCAGTGCAAGTCTTATGCATTGCACTGCACATGTGCTCACCGCTGCGATTTCCCCACATGTGGAAAACTGGATTGCATAATTTGTGGTAGTGAGGAACTGCATTAGTACTTTCCCTTGGTTTTTAATTTTTTCATCTTTTTAATAAAAAATGAGAAAAAAAGAAGAAAATAAGCAAAATGCAAGCAGAATGAAGGAAATAATAAAAATAAGAACAGAAATAAATGAAATTGAAAAAAGAAAATAAAACAGAAAAATCAGTAAAGCAAGAGGTGAATTTTTTAAAAAGATCAATGCAGTTGACAAGATTTTAGCAAAACTCACATAGACTTATATATACATAAAACACTGTAGACCCAGAAACTCTGAGACAATTCTTTGCTAATTTAGAAAGTTTATTTTGCCAAGGTTTAGGACATGCGCCCGTGACAGCCTCAGGAAATCCTGAGGCCATGTGTCCAAGGTGGTTGGGGCACAGATTGGTTGTACACTTTTTAAAGAGACATGAGATATCAATCAATATATGCAAGAAGTATGAAAGAAGAATAAGACACCAATTAATATGTGTAGGAAGTACACTGATTTGATCTGGAAAGGCAAGACAACTCAAAGCAATTCAAAACAACTCAATGCAAAGGCAGAAAGAAATGAGGAGGGTCTTCCAGGTCACAGATAGTTGAGAGACAAATGGTTGCATCTTTTGAGTTTCTGATTAGTCTTTCCAAAGGAGGCAATCATATATGAATTTATCTCAGTGCTCAGAGAGTAAACTTTAAATACAATGGGAGGCAGGTTTGCCCTAATCAGTTCTCAGCTTGAATTTTACATTTAACTTAGTGATTATGGGGGCCCAAAATATCTTGGGGGCCTAAGATATTTTCCTTTCTATATGTAGGTAATATAGATATAGATATATTATATATATACACACACACAGAATAGCTAGCTAGCTAGATAGATGGATGGATAATGCAGCGGCAACACACAGTAAACAGAAAGAGAACACTAAGGACAACTCTACAGATATAAATTCAGCCACTGAGATGATAATCAATGTATTAAAGAGTACAAGCTACCAAAACTCAAACAATATAAAGTGAATAATTTAAATTCTCTTATAACTATTAAATAAATTGAATTTGTACTTCAAAATTTTTTCCCAAAATGTATCTCCAGTTACTAATGGTTGTACCAGAGAATTATTTTAAAGCTTACAGAAAAATTAACACTGATTTTATCTATACTTCTAGAAAATGCAGAAAGAAAGAATACTTTACAGCTCATTTTATGAATCCAGTATTACTCTTATATCAAAATCAAACACATTCAGTACAAAAAAGGAAAACTACAGACCAGATCATAATGAACAGAGAGCAAACCTCCTTAAGAAAATATATAGCAAATAAAATACAGCAATATATAAAATTGATTATAGGCTGTGATCACGGGCTTTTATTTCAGAGATGCCACACACTGGTTTAGTATTTATCAGTCAATATAACTCATTTATTAATAAATATAAATAGAAAAATTACATTACATTAACTGAAAAAAATTAGAAATAGAGGAAAACCTCCTCAACTTTATAAAAGACATTGTAGGAAACCTACAGCTATTATATTTAATGATTAATAACTGTATATTTTCTTCTTAAATCAAAAACAAGGCAAGGATATCTGTTATCAGTATAAGAGTATCAGTCCTTACATAGTATCTTTCCCATAGATTGAACACAAAAAAATAAAACTGCCCTATTTGGTAATGCCATGATTGTATACGTATAATATACCAAGGAATGTGCACAAAAATTTCAATAAATTATAAGTAAAATTACTAAATTATCATAGGTTCAGATTCTGATATGAGAAGGACTTGGTTGAGATTAACAACTATGTGGAGTAACACAAAAGTAAGAAAAAGCTATTGTGATGATCCTGAACTTAAAGAAAATCAAGAAATTGCTTACAGGCACTTAGTCATTCCCCCACCACCACCACACACACACACCCCAAATGAAAATGAAAGATTCAGAATGCAGATTCTAGAAAGAAAACCAAAACAGAAAAAATATTGCACAGGTTGTGATGTGCAAATGATGCCAAAATTACTGTAGAAAGTTTGGAGATTACTACATGGGAAGATGCAAAAAAAAAAAATTCTCAAAATACCCAATAAAAAACACCTTTCCAAGATGACAGGGACCCACACTGGGAAGAAATATCTGGAGAGAATAGACTGAACATTAAACTGAATATAAATATTGGAAATAAAGAAGAGAGAAAACACGCAGATATAGTGGTTAAGTTGTCTAGGGATTTATATCTCCGAGTAACTACACAGAGAGGTTTGATACATATATACATAGAAACAACTAGATATTTTCTATAGGGAACCTATGATAAATTAAAGGCTCAGGTAGAGTAAACATAAAAAGGTAGAGAAAGATACACCACCATAATATTAATAAAAATAATCCTAGAGTTGCTTTCTTAAATTCAGACACAGTAGGTTTATAATAAGAAAAATATCAATGACGAAGAGATATGTTATATCATGATAGAGGAGTCAATTTTTCAAGAACACTCTAAAAAATCCTGAAGGTATATGTATCTAACAACAGAGTATCAAATTACATGAGATAAAAACTGATAAAACTACAGTGAAAAACTGACAAATTAACTATCATTATTTGAGACTTCAGTACTTCTCTCAGTTACTGATTGATTAAGCAGGTACAAAATAAGAATAGTAGTTGACCTGAACAGCATCATCAATTAACTTCATCTAACTGACATTGATAAGAATATTTCACCCAAGGGCGATAAAATACACATTCTTCTCAACTTCACATGGAACAATCACCAAGATAAACCATGTTGTGGGCCATAAAACACACCTAAAACAATATTCATGATGAATATTGATGCAAAAATCTTCAATAAAATACTGGCAAACTGAATCCAACAGCACGTCAAAAAGCTTTCCCATCATGATCAAGTTTGCTTCATCCCAGGGATGCAAGGCTGGTTCAACATCTGCAAATCTGTAAATGTAATCCATCACATAAACAGAACCAAAGACAAAAACCACATGATTATCTCAATAGAGGCAGAGAAAGCCTTTGACAATATTCAACAGCCCTTTATGCTAAAAACTCAATAAACTAGGCATCAATGGATCATATCTCAAAAAAATAAGAGCTATTTATGACAAACCCACAATCAGTATTATACTGAATGAGCAAAATCTGGAAGCATTCTCTTTGAAAACTCTCACAAGACAAGGATGCCTTCTCTCACCACTCCTATTCAACATAGTATTGAAACTTCTGGCTAGGATCATCACGCAAGAGAATGAGATAAAGGGTACTGAAATAGGAAGAGGGACATCAAATTGTCCCTGTTTTCAGGTGACATGATTATATATTTAGAAAAACCCATTGACTAAGCCCAAAATCTCCTTAAGCGGATAAGCAACTTCATCAAAGTCTCAGGATACAAAATCAATGGGCAAAAATCACAAACATTCCTATATACCAATAATAGACAAACAGAGAGCCAAATCATGAGTGAACATACATTCAAAATTGCTACAAAGAGAATAAAATACCTAGGAATGCAATTAATGAGGGATGTGAAGAACCTCTTCAAGGAGAACTACAAACCACTGCTGAAGGAATAAGAGATGACAAACAGATGGAAAAAAACTTCATGCTCATGGTTAGGAAGAATCAATGTCGCAAAAATGGGCATAATGCCCAAAGTAATTTATACATTCAGTGTTATCCCCATCAAGCTACCAATAACATTCTTCGCATAATTGGAAACAAACACCTTAAACTTCATATGGAACCAAAAAAGAGCCCACATAGCCAAGACAATCCTAAGAAAAAGAAAAGCTGGAAGTATCATGCTACCTGACTTCAAACTATATTACAAGTTTACTGTAATCAAAACAGCATGGTACTGGTACCAAAACAGAGATATAGACCAATGGAACACAACAGAGGCCTCAGAAAGAACACCACACAACTACAATCATCTGATCTTTTGGACAAATCTGACAAAAATAAGCACTGGGGAAAGTATTTTCTATTTAATAAATGGTGGTGTGAAAACTGGCTATCCACGTGCAGAAAGCAGAAACTGGACCCCTTCCTTACACCTTATACAAAATTTACTCCAGATGGATTAAAGATTTAAACATGAGGCCTAACACCATAAAAACTCTACAAGAAAACCTAGGCAATATGATTCAGGATACAGGCCCAGGCAAGGACTTCATAACTAAAACACCAAAAACAATGGCAACAAAAACCAAAATAGATAAATGGGATCTAATTAAACTTAAGAGCTTTTGAAGAGCAAAAGAAACTATCTATAGAGTATACTGGCAACCAAAAGAATGGGAAAAATTTTTTTGCAATCTACCCAAAGGGCTACTATCCAGAATCTACGGAGAACTTAAATTTACAAGAAAAAAACAAAAAACCCCATCAAAAAGTGGGCAAATGATATGAACACTTTTGAAAAGAACACATTTATGCAATCAACAAAAATACAAGAAAAATCTCATCATCACTGCTCATTAGAGAAATGCAAAATCAAAGCCACATTGAGATACCATCTCATTCCAGTTAGAATGGCAATCATCAAAAAATCAGGAGACAACAGAACAGAAAGCCAAACACTGCATGTTCTCACTCATAGGTACGTGTTGAACCTGGACTCAGGGAGAGAAGCATCACATGCTGGGGGTAGTGGGGGGGGGTAGGAGAGAGACATGGGAGGGTGGGGAGAGATAACATGGGGAGAAATGCCAGGTATAGTATGCACCTAAAATAAAATAAAATAAAATAAAATCAGGAGACAACAGATGCTGGAGAGGATGTGGAGAAACAGGAATGCTTTTACACTTTTGGTGGAAGTGTAAATTAATTCAGCCATTGTGGAAGACAGTGTGGTGATTTCTCAAGGATCTAGAACTAGAAATATAATTTGACCCAGCAATCCCATTACTGGGTATATACCCAAAGGATTATAAATCATTCTATTATAAAGACTCATGCACATGTATATTTATTGTGGCACTGTTCACAATAGCAAAGACTTGGAACTAACCCATCAATGACAGACTGGATAAAGAAAATGTGGCACATATATACCATGGAATACTATGCAGCCATTAAAAAGGGTGAGTTCATGTCCTTTGTGGGATGAAACTGGAAACCATCATTCTCAGCAAACTGACACAAGAATAGAAAATCAAACACCACACGTTCTCACTCATAAGTGGGTGTTGAACAATGAGAACACATGGACACAGCGAGGGGAATATCACACACTGGGACCTGGGGGCTAGGAGGATAGGGGAGGAATATCAGGGGTTGGGGGGATTGGGGAGGGATAGCATTAGGAGAAATACCTAATGTAAATGATGGGGGGATGGATACAACAAACCACCATGGCATGTGTTTACCTATGTAACAATCCTGCATGGTCTGCACATGTACCCCAGAATTTAAAGTATAATAATAAAAATACCAAAGAATGAAAATTATGCCATGTATGTTCTCAGAACAAAATGGAATTGAACTAATCAATTACAGAAAGATAGCTGGAAAAATCACCAAATATTTAGAAATTAAAGAACACACTCCTATATAATACATGGACCAAAAAAGTCTGGAGGGAAATTTAAAATATTTTAAACTAATCAAAAATAATAACACAACTTATCAAAACTTCTAAGATTTAGCAAAAGTAATGCTTAGGGAGAAATTTATGGCATTACATGTGAATATCACAAAAGAAGAAGTATTGAAAATTAGCCATCTATACTTCCACTTTGGGAATGGAGAGAAAGGAGCAATTTAACTCTAAACAAGCAAAATGAAAGAAATAATAAAACATAAAGATAAAAAGTGGGATATACCTTCTCTAACCTCAGCCAATACAATGTAGCTTCTCACAATTTTGAAACTGGGGCTGAGAGAGTCAGACACTTTTGGTTGTCCTTTAGCTAAAAGAACTAAAGAAAAATTACATAGCAGTGCATGGAAAATCACAGAACCTCTATGTAAAAGCTGAAAAATACTTCAGGGATATGGAGATGAAAACTAGTTAAGTCCCTCGTCCCAGTTTCTATCCCATTTTGAAGTTTTATTGCAAATCTCCTCTTGGATTCCATGAGATTCCCTTTTAAAACATTGTGAAAATTGTGCTTAAATCAATTTAAGGTTGTATTACTTGTAAACAACAAGTGAAATATCTAACACAAATAGCTAAGCCACAAAGACATTTTTAAAAAAAATCATCTTGAACCTTGTCCTGTCTCCTCCTCCCCCTCTCCCTTCTCCTTCTTCACAATAACCAAGGATATGAATGGCTTTAGGCTATTTAGCATCACTATTTTAAAACAAATGCTCATATTATCTTTCTTTAAAAAATTTTCAGTTGGAAAGTAGAAGCTTACATTTGGATGCATCTGTCTATTCTGTGAAATTCTTTATTAAATGAGCAATATGGATCAAATTTAGTTATTTGAGAGTTACCATCATGTAACCGTTAAGGAATATGATGATATTTTTAAAAATATTGAGCTAGAAATTGAGTGACCTATTCTAAACATAATACACTCCATATTGTGAATGCAAGAAACTTTTTTTTTTAAGACGGAATCTTGCTCTGTTGCCAGGCTGGAGTGCAGTGGCACCATCCTGGCTCACCGCACCCTCCGCCTCCGTATTCAAGCAATTCTCCTGCCTCAGCCTCCCAAGTGGCTGGGATTACAGGCACCCGCCATCACTCCTGCCCTGCCAGGCTAATTTTTGTATTTTTATTAGAGTCGGAGTTTCACCATGCTGGCCAGGTTGGTCTTGAAATCTTAACCTCAAGCCATCTACCTGCCTAGGCTTCTCAAAGTGATGGAATTACAGGAGTCATCCACTGCACACGGCCTCAAGAGGCTGTTAAGCAGGATATAACTTCAACTTATTTCTTGGTACCAGTCTTTACTAATTTTTATTTTGTCATGTGATCTTTTCTCAAATCATATATATCTATATATGAATAAGCAAATAAAATGCGTATGTATGTTTATGTATCTTTGCTATTTTACTACTCTTCTTTTTCTTAACATAGTCCTTTATATCCTCTGAAATTCTAAAGTTGAGAACTTTTGAAAAAAAAATCCATACCAGTATCATTGCGTAAGCCAAGTACATAGTACAATAGAGACTAAGGACAACTTATATCTTGAAATAACACCTTTGACTAAGTGTACAGAGATTTCAGAACCTTATGATAAAAGTCATTAGCATGATACAGATTCTTGATTACTTTGGTTTAAAAAGCTTTGAGATTATCTTGCTTAGTGTTTTGGCCAACTCTTTTGATTACTTCGGAGTTAATCAGTTCCTATCTTCATTCTTTTAGTAAAGTAAAATGAGTTTTGAAGTTCCTTTTTACAAGGGCATTGGTATCAATGGCAGTTCATTTTCTCCTGGGAAGCTATTGCAATTTTGCTGTGCTAAATGTTTGCACTAAGCACTTAGTGAAGGCTGAGGTCACCTCTCTTGTTAAAGAAGAAAAATTGTAACCTTTTAACTCAAAGTTTTCCAAAGTGCAGTGTAAATTGTAATTACCTCCTGGAATTAATTTTTTTATGATATAGCTGTAAATTTTATCTTTACTGTTCTCTATTTTCACTGTGTGGTTAGGTAAATATTAATCTGAAGCAGTATGTTATGACCCGGAAACGTTCATTTTATTCCATTATGCCAAATGCCTCACAGTACATAGTGATACAGTAAGAGAAATCAGTTTTTCTTCAGTTGTCCTACAACAATGCCATGTTTCAATTAAGCACATCTTATATAAAAGTAATGAGGAAGTCATTGCCAGGGTTTGGGTTTTCACTCATTGACAGTTGTTTTTCTTTTTAATATGTGAGTAATTAATACTATTGTGGATGGTTCTTAAGAGCAGTGTTGCTATGATAAATATTTGAAATGTTCATTTATACTTACCATGAAATCTATAGTCTGCTAGTGTTCTGCATGTATTGTAGTAACCTTTTACATTTGCTCATATGACACTTGCTGAGGTCAGAGAACTCCCTCTTAGAGAATGCTTTCAATTTCTAAAGTAAAAACAATTAACAAACATTTGTATGTAGCAATGATTAAATGAGGTACTATGAAATAACTTTTCTATGCAGAAAATCATTGATACATTAGCTCTAGTTGTTTTTTCTTTAGCACCTACATGCAATTAGAAATGCAAATATTTAGACTGTTCTTCTTGGGCAAGAAAAATATTTTTGTAAGGTGTATTCTCTGGAATTAGAAAATAAAAATGTGAATTATTTCTGAGAGTTAAAGTTTTAAATTAATATATTTAGTCAGATTAAAAATATATATGTTTTAAAATAAAACAATTTCCAGGCAACTATCCTGGGTCCTAGTCTGAAACAAATAACGTATATAAAACAGAAATGTATGGTGGAGTAGGGGAACTATTCAAACAGAAAGTCATGAAAAAGAGCAAGCATTGTTAATATTCACTTAAGAGGATAATTTTTTAAAAGTATAATTCAATCTATGGACTGAAACAAATTGGAGTCACTAGCTGGCCATTCCCTATGAAGGATACACATGCATTTATGTGACTTAGCCTCTGTTGCTAAATATGAAAACAGGCTAACTCGATTTGCTTACATATATACATACCAATCAACTTATTGCACCCTTTAGGAAGAGGATGAACTAGTCATAAACATGTGAAAGTGGCTGTGCCAGTGAACTTTACTTCTCACAGTAAAAATATTTTTTTAAAAAAGCATTCTGATATCACTGAGTTTTGATTTTGCCTCTTAAAAAATGATCATGACACTTTTGGTGCTGTTAAAAAATTAGGACTGATGGCAAGAACACAGACTGTGGTAAATTTGTTAAAATAATGACAGTGCTACTGTGAGGCTTCTTGAGAATCATGTCACAGATATAAAGAAATGTAATCATAGGTACCTAGGAACACATGGTCCATGACAAAAATACACCTATAGTTACTCTCACATGCACGCAATTGGGAAAACACAGAAAAATCTTTTTAAGACGAAAAGAAAAAAAGCAGTATGAACAAAGTGATAAGCAGATACTGTTACCTCACTAGTCCTAATACGATTTGTAGATATCTGCAATGTATTAGCTCCTAGTGGCTTGGTTACAGGGTGACAAGGCCTAAACTTCACACAAGCTTGTGTGTTGAAAATCAGACAGTTTCGTAAAAATTGAGATCTTGAAATCTATCTCCTCAGTCAGGGGTCAAAACAGAAAATAAAGTGGCTCATTCAGCAGAGGGGGATGATAGGGACAATACTCACAAAATGTCTCTCAAAAACAATTTTTAAAGGATGTCCTTTAGTGAAAAAGATTATCTCAAAGGAGGATACAGAATTGAACAGTAAACACTACTGAGAAGAAAAATTGAAAACCATGTGAAGAAATCCAGAGGCTGACCATTTCAAATATTAATACTGCATTGCTATTTACTTACAGACAGTAAAAATAAAATGAAACTTAAAAAAATTAATAACTCTCTTGAAGGTATGAGTGTGGTGCCTAATATTACTCTTTTGTCAGTTTTTTTCTTTCTTTTATCATATGAGAAATGGACAAAGATATGTTTAAATTTTAGATTTTGTAATATTAGGCATTCAGTTTGATATTTTGGGTTACCACTAAAAAATAAGAAATGGAGTATATATTCTTTCCAAACCAATGAAAAAGAAAAATCATTTTGAAAACAAATCAACCCAAATAAGGCAAAACAAAACAAAAATGCTCAATCAAAAAGAAGGCAGGAGAGGAGGAAATAAGAAAGCAGCAGAGTGATCTTCTTCGGTCCAGTTCCACAGAAGCAGATCCTATCATGAATATTCCTGTGTAAGTGGTTTTCTAAAAATCAAGGGAACCCCGTAAATAAGTAGGGGAAGCAAGACAGAAAAAGTAAAGAAACCAAGCAAAGATCTAATTTCAAGGAAAGTCTTATTAAGGGTATCTTCAATGTAATCTTTCATAAGAGCTCTGGGGTTGTAAGTTACATTTCAGAAATTCCCAGGTGCTCTGAGCTCTGCAACACCAAGCAGAGTGTACTCCAATGGCCTGAGCATAGTCCTCCAAACTTAGTCCTTCAAACAAGCTGCTGATACAAGCTATTGCTAAATCCAAGGGAAAACAGAAGTGCTAAAAAGGATCTAAGGGGAATCTACACAAGGTCCAAATATCATCTGCAGAGACATACAAGGAAAGTGCAACATAAGATGTTTAAATATTTTAAGTACAGCAATAATCATAAAAATATAAATGGACCTAATTATCCAGTGAAAAGCAGAAGTTGCAAAATTGGGTTTAAATACAAATCTATCTTGGGTTTAATATAAATATATATTCTATTTACAAGAGAGTCACATAAAATATAAGGATGCAGAAAGATTGAAAGTAAAAATAAAAAATAAAATAAAATTAGGAAAATACTAAGAAGTTAATATAGCTGTTAATATTAGATGAAATTTACTGAAACCAGGTGTATTATTGAGGATAAATACGGTCCTCAGATAATAATTCAATTAACTAAATGTTAAATATAACAGAAAATTATTTATTATTGTTAAATGTGCTAAAAAATACATACAACTAGTGACAGGACAAATAAAAATTTACAAATTAATCTTAATAGAAAATTTCTTTTATATAAATTTTAATAGTGTCAAATATGCATTTTTTAAAAGTATACAAATTTCAAGTTTACAACGTAATGAATCGGCACTAAATAAACACTGCCAACTAGAGGAAGGATATGATTTCATGCAAAGCTCTAGGTAAAAAAATAGAACATCGTGAATATCCCAGAGGCACTCTCCTTTATCTCCCAGAAATATCCTCCCCACTAATCATTTAACTGTTATATTGACATGGCACCATTGGTTCACATCACTTATCTTATGTTTTTTGAATAAAAAGATACCCTGCATACCATTATTTTGTTTGGTTTATTATACTCAACAATCTTTGGGATTAATCCATGTTGTAGAGTGTACAAGTTTTATTGTTCTCAGTGTTGTATAATATTCTGCTATATAAATAGAGCATTTATCCATTGAATTTATGCGATGAATGAAGATACAGATATTTCTAGTGTTTTTCTATTACTCTAGTATGAATAACGTTGCTATAATCACATTTGTACATAACTGTAAAATTAATATACAGGCATGCATTGCTAATTTATAGGATGTGTGTAGCTTTACCTTTAGTAGATATCATTAAGTAGTTTTGAAAATTAAAATTTCCAGCAGCATTGTATGAGAATTCCCTTTGCTCCATATCCCTACAAACACTTAGCATCGTAAATCATTTTATATTGAATCATTCTGGTTGCCATGAAGTTATACCACATTGAGGTTTTATTTGGCAATTCCTATCTATTAAAGAGGTAAGCACTTCTTATATGTTTATTATTTTAGATATCTTTTTCTCGGGGGAGGAAATTCCATTCAAAGGTTTTGCACATTTCCTAATTCTCTATTTTCCTTGTTGAATTTTAGAGTTGTTACACATTTTGGATAATGGAGATTGATTGTATATGTCAAAGATAACTTTTACCATTTTGTTCATAGCTTTTGTCATCCCCTTAAAAAATGTGTTTCATGAACACACACTCTTAAATTTAATAATTCAAATTTATCAATTTGTTTTGTTCATCATTTTTTCTCATAGTTTAAGAAGATAGTCTAAGCTTTCTGCTAGAAGACGTACAATTTTAAAGTTAATATTTTGATAAATATTTAATTAAATTATTCAATTAATTAAGTTTTTAAGACACAGGTTTTGGCTATGTCATCCAGGCTGGAGTGCAATGGTGCGATCCTAGCTCTCTGCAGCCTCAAACTCCTGGGTTGAAGTGATCTTCCCACCCCAGCCTCCTAAGTGGCCTGGATTACAGGTTCATGCCACCATGTCCAACTAATTTTTTTCCATATTTTTTTAGAAACAGGGTCTTCCTATGTTGCCAGTGCTGGACTCCAACTCACAGCCTCAAGAGATCCTCCTGCCTTAGTCTCCCAAGTGTTAGGATTACAGGTGTAAGTGCCTCTGCCTGGCCACAATATGTATTTTGTACTAATTTCACTTAGAACTGATTTATTTTTGTAGGAGTAAATGTTGTTTTCTTAATTGAGAAATTTGCCTGACTCTTTCCTCACTGATCTGTAATGCCAACTGTGTTACAACCCAAGTGTTCATGCATGTGTGTTTCTGTTTCTAAACTTTATTCTATTCCATTTAGTTATTAGTTTACCCTTCCATGAGTTCATGAGTAGCACACTGCTATTACAGCTATAGCTACTTACTATTATGTCTGGTATTGTAAATCTTCTAACCTTTTCTACTTCAAAAACTGGTTCATCTGGGCTATTATTTCCCTTTGCATTTCCACATACAATTTTACATCAGCTTGTCCATTTCCTCCAAAATAACTACTTAGATTCTGATTGGCTTATATTAAGGGTCTACAGGTCTGTTTGTAAAATTATATATATATATATATATATATATATAGTTTAATTTCTTTAATTCATGAGTATTTTCTGTTCCTTTATCATTTAGACATCCTTTAATTTCTTTATTTTTAAAAATACCTTCATAGTGGAAATATTTCACAATTTTCATTAAATTTATGAGTATTGATTTTTATGCTACTTCAAATGGCACTGTTTTTACATTTTAAGTTTTTAATGGTATATAGAATGTTATTTATTTTTTTAAATATTGACCTTATCTCAGGGAACTCCTTAAATACACCTGTTTTTAATTGTGTCTGTATTGTGTTTTGTTGTGTGTGGTTTTTTTTTTTTTTTGTATCTATACATTCACAATCATGTTGCATTAAATTATAATAGTTTTAGTATTCCTTTTGCATTCCTTGTATTGTTATTTTATTTTCTGGTTTTATACTTCTTAGTAAAACCTAGAATAAAATATTGAATAAAGATAGAAATTACAAGTATTTTATTTCATTTCTGTCATTTAGAGTAATATTTTTAATTATCAAGAATGATGTTTTTGCTAGATTTTTTGTGATTACTTTACATGAGATTTAGAAAATTTCTCACAGCCAAGAAAGTTCTATGAGGGATGTTAACAGCATTGAATGCCTACATCAAAAAGAATAAAATCTCAAATAAGCAGCCTAACATTACACCTCAAGGATTAGTAAAACAAGGAGAAACTAAATCTAAAGTTAGCAAGAGAAAGAAAATAACAAACATTGGAGCATAAATAAATAAAATAGAGACTAGAAAAGTAATCAAAAAGATAAACTAAGAATTGCTTTTTTGAAAAGTTAAACAAAATTGACAAACCTTTAGCTAGGCTAACTAAAAAAGAAAAAAGACTCAAATCAATAAGTAAAATGAAATACAAAGCATAAGACCTGATAATTGGCAATGCAGAAGTACAGAGAATTATAAGACTACTATTAATAATTGTGTGCCAACAAACTGAATAACTTAGATTAAATGGATAAATTTCCAGACACATGCAACCTACTGAAACTGAATCAGGAATAAATTTAAAAATCTTAACAGACCAATAATGAGTAAGGAGATTAAATTAGTAATAAAATATCTCCCCCTCCCAGAAAATCTCAGGACCAGACGGCTTCATTGGCTGAATTCTCTAGAACATTAAAAACAAACAAACAAAATAAACAATATCAATCTTTCTCAAATTCTTCAAAATTACTAAAGTCCATGAAACATAACAAAACTATTATTACAAGGCCAGCATTACCCTGATACCATAGTCTGATAAGGACACTACACAAAAAGAAAAGTACAGGTCAATATTACCGATGAACATAGATGCAGAAATCCTCCACAAAATACTAGCAAACCATATTCAATAGTACATTTCAAGAACCATTCACCATGATAAAGTGGGATTTAGCCCTGGGTCAAAGATAGTTCAAAGTAAGCAGATCAATTAACCACCACATTAACAGGATAAAAAACAAAGCCTATATGATTTTTGCAATGATAGAAAAAAAGTACTTGACAAAATTTAATATTTTTTCATCATAAAACCTCTCAACAAAATAGCCTTAGAAGGAATGGTGCTAAATACAATAAATATCATGACAAAGCCACAGCTAACATCGTACTTAAGTACATGTATTCAGTATATATACACTTAATAATTAATTAATTGCTTGATTCCTTGTGAAATTGAACTTGGACCTTGTTAAAGTATATCATACAAACTTAATAAATAATTAAATATATAGATACTTAATAACTACTTAAATGTTTAATTCCTTGTGAAATTGGACTTGGACCTTGTCACTGACTGGTTCTGTGATATTAGGTATTTCCTCACTGTCAGTTTTCTTGTTTTTAAAATAATGATCACAACTATAGTCATAACATATGCCCGGAGTGAATATTAAATGAGAAAGCTATCTATCTGTCTGTCTATCTGTCTGTCTATCTGTCTATCTAATCACATTTAGTATACAGCTTTTGTTTCTTGTACCTGGTAGCACATTTTCCTATGGTTTTCTGTATGCCAAATAGTTAGAGAGTGGAATAAAATGCTCTAACCAGCATCTGCAGTTAGAGTATGCTCATTGTTCTGTCTTATGAACCATGTAGTCTAATTGTCATCACAGTGTATCTGAACTAGAGGCCAAATATCTCAATAAAAAAGAACTTTCTTCTAAAAGGTGAGTTTATAAACTATGATACTACTTTCTAGACTTTGCTTACCAAAGCTGTAAACCAAGGAAAGAGATTAAAAAACTACTGTGAGATTGTGGGCAAGCTGTAAGTGAGTGGCTATTGTGATGGTCCAGTGCATTTCTCTGACTGCTGAGATCTTGCTAATTATTGGTCTGAAGAATCTGTGGGCACTAGATAAGTGTCAATCAACCACTACAATGGAAGACACAATAATTCAAACAAAGCTTTATATAGGGCAACATTAGCATATTTCCATAAAACCAGACATTGGACAGAATACAAATATTGCTAATCAAGGATAGTGTTTCTGTGTTCACATCAAATAATTTATTTTAAAGAATGTTGTTTGTTAAAGCCAATTAAAAATTTGTATATCCAATTAAACTAAATATATAATTATCATGTCTTACAAACTAATGTAGAGTTTGTCTTATTCTATGGCTGCTCTTTTAGTCACGAATCTATAGAGTCATTATGCATGGCTGTGCATAAAGAGCAATGGAGCATTGCTATTTCAGTTTTGTAAAGATAATCGTGTTTAAAGAAAAGAGAAATTTATAGACAGTTATTCAGTGATTCCCTACAGATTTTTATTTTTTTAATTTATTTTTATTTTTATTTTTATTTTCTGAGATAGAATCTTGCTCTGTCACCCAGGCTGTAGTGCAGTGGTGCAATCTCGGCTCACTGTGACCTACATCTCCTCGCTTCAAGTGACTCTTGCCTCAGCCTCCTGAGTAGCTAGGATTACAGGTATGTGCCACCACATCCAGCTAATTTTTGTATTTTAGTAGAGAAGGGGTTTCACCATTTTGGTCAGGGCAGTCTCGAACTCCTGACCTCAAATTATCTGCCGACCTCAGCCTCCCAAAGTGCTGGGATTACAGGCATGAGCCACCTCTCCCAGCCCTGGCCCAGATTTTAAAATATCTTCTTTTTTTCCTCTTCTGTGTCTAAGCACAAAGAAAACATGGAAAGTTTGAGATAGAGTAACTTGTTTAGATTGGGTTTGGAAAACAATTCTATGTGATTTATTTTCCACTAAGCATCAAAAATTCGAAGAGAAAAGGCAAGCGTTTAAACGTGCCCACACTGTGAATTATACATGTTAAACAAACAACTCTGGGAAACACCTCCCAAAGTAAGCAACTCTAAGAGTACAAGAAAAAGTAGGCAGTTTATAGTCAACTGCTTTACATTTTTATTAAAATGTCTTCTGTCTTTTGGCTAAATTCAGGTAAGGAAGTCCAAACAGAAAAACAAAAAACATAAACAAACAAAAATAACAAAAATTCAAGGCATTCGGTGTAAAAAAGAGTATCTGAAGAAGTGAATTCTTATAATTAAGACATACATATGTAAGTTCTAGATGCTCCATCAGAAATATGGTTTTGTAGCATTGTTCTTTCGAAAATCTCATCAATTTAACATTATCATTATCCATGTCTTCTTATACAATGTTTTATATATATTCTAAATGTTTCTTCACATAAAAACTTATAATTTTAGTTGAATTTGAAGTATTAAAAAATTTAGTCATCTTTAATTCACATTCAGTGTCACTGCCAGTTCTTATTTAGCACTTAGGGAACCTGACCTTGATGTAGCCAATGTGTAAGTGGGTGTATGAATTTTTATTAACATAAAACATAAGACAAACAAGTTAATTGAAACTGGGATCAATTTGCATATGCTTAGGTAATAATAAAAATATGACTAACTTTCTAGGACTTCTGTCATGTACTTCTATTTAGAATTTACAATTTTGTACCTACATTTGCAGAGAATTATCAACTTAAAAAGTAATTAATTTTGCATATGACTTTTGCATTTATCCACTTGTAAATTTTATTTTCATTAGTTATTTTTCTATTTCAAACTGTTCTAAAAAGAAGAAACTATTAAATATCATCCATATTGGTAGATTTAGATAAAACAAACAAGGTATCAGAAAGCTACAAATGTTATCTAGTAAAACTGCTACTTCACATGCTTTGTATTTTGTTCTTGCTGCCTCCTTTAAGTGGATTTCTGCTAAATCATAATCTTACAAAGTCCAACACATTTTCTCCCATGGCAAAACTGAAGAACAAATAAACACATTGATTTTTCCAACATTGTAGATAAATCATTTCTTAGCAATGGTTTCTTAATTTATTCCAAAATCATAAAATACTCTGTTGTAAGAAAACATTCACTATTTTTGTTAGTGGTTCCTTCATGAACTTGAAGGTAAGGACAATTGGCATCAAAATGTAATGAATGCATGCTTTGAAGCTAGCAGGAATCTTCACAAGTTTGTCTCCTCTGAAATGTAAATTTACTTATGTATTGAAATGATACAGTAATATATATCTTTGTATGATTAAATTGCATAAGGCTGTAAAAGATATTTTATATTATCTACTCTCCTTTGAAACTGGTCGTTCACAATTTACAACTGTAGCCTATCATTTAGTGAATATATTTATGTTATGATTGAAGCCATGTACTTACTGATATTGGATACTAGAATTCAGTTTTCATTTTATTTAATCCAACCAATAATTGGCCCTGTCTTTGTGATTTCCTTTTTTATTCATAATTGTTTTCCTCCAATTAGTCTTATCTAAAGTAACTAATTTTTATTTCTTTTTTTTTTTTTTTTTATACTTTTTATTGCATTTTAGGTTTGGGGTTGCATGTGAAGAACATGCAAGATTGTTACATAGGAACACACATGGCAGTGTGATTTGCTGCCTTCCTCCCCATCACCTATATCTAGTATTTCTCCCCATGCTATCCCTACCCAACTCCCCACCCCCTGCTGTCCCTCCCCTTTTTCCCCCCAACAGACCCCAGTGTGAGATGCTCCCCTCCCTGTGTCCATGTGTTCTCATTGTTCAACACCCGTCTATGAGTGAGAATATGCGGTGTTTGGTTTTCTGTTCCTGTGTCAGTTTGCTGAGAATGATGGTTTCCAGGTTCATCCATGTCCCTACAAAGG
>PVKV010033861.1:0-18279 GCA_004027835.1 Alouatta palliata
AAAAAAAAAAAAAAAAAAAAAAAAAAGTCATCCTTATTTTCACTTCTTTTCACTTTGCAAGTAAAAAACAAAAATGAATATCTCTAACCATGCCTCGTGGATCATGCCTGTAATCCCAGCACTTTGGAAGGTCAAGGCAAGTGGATCACTTGAGGTCAGGAGTTCAAGACCAGCCTGGCCAACATGGAGAAACCTTCTCTCTACTAAAAATACAAAAATTAGCTGGGTGTGGTGGTGCACCCCTGTAATCCCAGCTACTCGGGAGGCTGAAGCAGGAGAATTGCTTGAACCCGGGAGATGGAGGTTGCGGTGAGCTGAGATCACACCATTGCACTCCAGCCTGGGCGACAAGAGTGAAACTCCATCTCAAAAAAAGAAAAGAAAATATCCCTCCATGCTCCTTCCTCAGACCCATTCTTGGCACCTGTAGCCACCATTCATTCACAGCTGAGGCAAATCCTTCAGACTTCTAGGTGTATGTAAACGTGATGGCATCAGAAGAAAGCATTGACGGTAAGTAGCATTAATGATTCATTTCCTTGGATTGTGTCATCTGAGCCTCCTGGAAACGCTGTGAGGTAAGTGCTATGATCATGTGCAGATGAATAATCATGGGTTCAGAGAAGGTAAGCGACTGTCTCAAGCCCACAGCTAGAAAGTAGTGCGACCAGAACTGGCCACAATTTTCAGCCAGACCCTACGGCTCACTGATGGAGATCAACACTACTTTGTATCCGCACCTGCGATTTGTTTTCCAAAACTGGACTCACTCAACACAGATTGCTCTGACACTGGCTTGGCTTTTATTTTTTTCACTTAAGTTCCTATGACCCACAGCTTGCTAAATCAGTGCATTTTTATGAATAAAAACAAAAAATATATAAAAACAATATTTAAAAAAATCCGTTTTGTACAAGATGAGACTTAGCCTTGGGTACTTCTTGCTGAAGCTTTAATGCTTTGTAAATAAAATTGGATGTTTATTAAAAAAAAAAAAAAATCCGTGCATTTTAACAACTCCAGAGTAATTTTTGTTTTTTTAAAGACGGAGGAGGAAACTCACTCAAATTAAATATATGCTGCCTCCCAAATCCAAAGAGATACATTCAGTGTTGTGCCTCCTCCTAGGTGGGGGAAAGGAAACGGCCGGAGGCAACAATGTATCCTTCTCTCGATGTCAAACAAGAGGATAATGAACATCAACAACCGGCCTTCACAGTGCACACATTTCATTCATAACAATTAGAAAGTGTCTTTCCATACTAAAGAAAGGGTAAAAGAGACGTTTACAGGTAGCAGACACATAGTGCTTATCTAAGCAGAGATTGTATTTACTTATTCATTTATTTATTTATTTATTGTTAAGAAAGAGTATCACTCTGTCACCCAGGCTAAAGGGTAGTGGTGGGATCTCAGCTCACTTTAACCTCTGCCTCCCGGGATCAAGCAATTCTCCTGCCTCAGCCTCCCCAGTAGCTGGGATTACAGGCATGCACCACCACACCCAGGCTAAAAAAAATTTTTTTTTTGAGATGCCTTTTCACTCTTGTTGCCCAGGCTGGAGTTCAACGGCACAATCTCGACTCACCACAACCTCCGCCTCCCAGGTTCAAGTGATTCTCCTGCCTCAGCCTCCCGAGTAGCTGGGATTACAGGCATGTGCCACCACGCCCAGCTAATTTTATATTTTTAGTAGAGATGGGGTTTCTTCTTGTTGGTCAAGCTGGTCTTGAACTTCCGACCTCAGGTAAGCCACCCGCCTCGACCTCTCAAAATGCTGGGATTACATGTGTGAGCCACCACACCCCACTGAGTAATTCAATTTATATAGTTATTGGGGCGTGATGGCTCACGCCTGTAATCCCAGCATTTTGTGTGGCAGAGGCGGGAGGATCACCTGAGGTCAGGAGTTCCAGACCAACCTGGCCAACATAGTGAAACCCTATCTCTGTTAAAAATACAAAAATTAGCCATGCTTGGTGGCATGCACCTATAATGCCAGCTGCTGGAGAGGCTGAGGTAAGAGAATTCCTTGAGCGTAAGAGGTAGAGGTTGCAGTGAGCCGAGATGGCACCACTGCACTCCAGTATGGGCAACAGAGTGAGACTTGTTCACCAAGAAGAAAATAATTAGCCAGGTGTGTTGGCGGGCACCTGTAATCCCAGCTACTCAGGATGCTGAGGCAGGAGATCGCTTGAACCCGGAAGGTAGAGGTTACAGTGAGCCAAGATCGTGCCACTGGACGACAGAGTGAGACACCATCTCAGAAAAGAAAAAAGTATATACTATTGTTGGACATTTGGATCATTTCTGAGTTTTGCTACTTTTGCATACTGTCTTTCAATGAAGTGCCTTCTGAACACGTTTATTTCTAAACACACACTTGTATGTGTGCGTGCGCATTCAAGCATATGTGTGTGTATCTGTCCCTAGAATTATTACACATTTGTATTTCCTCACATGGAAAATGCCTATTCATACTTTTTGTTTCTTTTCTTTTTTTTTGAGACAGGGTCCGGCTCTGTCACCTGGGCTGGAGTGCAGTGGTGCTCTCATAGCGCACTGCAGCCTTGATCCCCCGAGTTCAAGCGATCTTCCCACCTCTGCCTCCCAAGTAGCTGGGACTATAGGGAAACACCACCAGACTCAGCAAATTTTTAAAATGTTTTGCAGACATGGTGTCTCGCTGTGTTTCCCAGGCTGGGCTCAAACTCCTGGGCTCAAGTGATCCTCCCACCTTAGCCTCCCAAATTGCTGGGATTACAGGCATGAACAACCATGCCTGGCAACACAAGGGTAAATACCTAGGTGACGGGTTGATAGGTGCGGCAAACCACCATGGCACAGGTTTGCCTATGTAACAACCCTGCACATCCTGCTTGTGTGTCCTGGACTTAATTAAATTAAATCAAACTCATTTTAATTTAATTTAATTGTTTTTGAGACAGAGTTTTGCTCTTGCTCAGGCTGGAGTGCAGTGGCATGCTCTCGGCTCACTGCAACCGCCGACCACCAGGTTCAAGTGATTCTCCTGCCTCAGCCTCCTGACTAGCTGGGATTACAGGCCTGTACCACCACACCCGGCTAATTTTTGTATCTTTAGTAGAGATGGGGTTTCGCCATGCTGGCCAGGCTTGTCTTAAACTCCTGACTGCAGGTGATCCCCTGGCCTCGGCCTCCCAAAGTGCTGGGATTACAGGCATGAACTACCGCTGGTCTTTGTTTTAATTAAAAAAAAAAAAAAAAAGAATCCAGCTCCTTGTTTTTCCTATCGTCGAGGCACCCACATTCCTTGGCTAGGGGCCCCTTCCCCCACCTTCACAGCCAGTAAGCACAGCCTCTTCTGGTCTCTCTTATGACGGATGCTGTGAGGACATTGGGCCCCCAGATCATCCAGGACACCCTCCCATTTCAGAGTCCCTCACTCAATCATGCCTGCAGAGTCTCTTTTGATATGGAAGGTGACATACCCCTGTATCTGGGGAATTAGAACCAGGACATCTTTGGGGGCCATTCTTCACCCACTTGGGTTCCCCAGAGGCAGAGCCTGGGGCAGAAGGTTCATGTGCTGTTGTGTTCTGGGGGAGTGCAGTCCAATCCTCTGTACAAGAGGAAGGGGTAAGGATAATGAAGCAAGGCTGAGCACGGTGGTTCACACCTGTCACACCAGCACTTTGGGAGGCCGAGGCAGGTGGATCGTCTGAGGTCAGGAGTTCAAGACCAGTCCAGCCAACATGGGGAAACGCCATCTCTACTAAAAATAAAATAAATAAATAAATAAAAATTCGCTGGATGTGGTGGTGACCTCCTGTAATCCCAGCTACTAGGGAGGCTGAGATGACAATCACTGGAACCTGGAAGTCGGAGGTTGCAGTGAGCTGAGCGAGCCATTACACTCTAGCCTGGGTGACAGCAGGACTCCATCTCAAAGAAAAAAAAAAAAAACAACAACAGTGAAGCAAGGAGTGATTGCGGGCCCATAAGAGAGTGTGTCCCTACCTGCCTCAGCCTTGGCTTCATATAGGTGCCCTTGACCCCGCATGCCCATGGAGGCGGCATCTCGGGGCCCAGTAGACAGGAGGAGGCTGACTCACTGGCCACAGGCTCACCTCTGCACTTCCTGGTTGTGGCTACCCCTGTACAGGGGGGAAGCCCAGATGCTGAGCTCACACCTGTGACATCTGTCCACACCCAACGGAGCTAGCCCGAGAGTGGGTGAGGTTGAGAGGCTCTGCAGGGGTTCATAAGAGGATCTCATACCAGGACCAGCCACATAATTTGCAGGGCTCAGTAGAAGTGAAATCACCGGCTGAGTGTGGTGGCTCACACCTGTAATCTCAGCATTCTGGGAGTCCAAGGCAGGTGGATCACCTTAGGCTAGAAGTTCGAGACCAACCTGGCCAACACGGAAAAACCCCATCTCTACTAAAAATACAAAAATTAGCCAGGAGTGGTGGTGGGCACCTGTAGTCCCAGTTACTTGGGAGACTGAGGCTGGAGAATCACTTGAACCTGGGAGGCGGAGGTTGCAATGAGCCGAGATCACACCACTGCACTTCATCCTGGGTAAGGGTGAGACTCCGTCTCAAAAAATACTAAGAATGGAAAAAAAAAAAAAAAAAAAAGAAAAGAAAATATAGGGCCTTTTTTCAAAAATATTTAAGGATTTCAGGACAATGACCCAGCATTAAACCAAGTGTGGGGCCCTTCGACCACAGGGTACTTCCAATCATGGGGTCCCAGGTGACTCACAAGTCACACACCCATGAAGTTGGCCCGGTCTCACACACATGCCAAGATATTTTTCAGATATTCTAAAGGAGTTTGCTTAAGCTCTTAGGACAGGAAAAAGTCACAACAGATTGAAATCATTAAACATTTAAAACTTACCTATCTGGGTGTGGTGGCTCATGTCTGAAATCTCGGCACTTTGGGAGGCAGAGGTGGGCAGATTACCTCAGGTCAGGAGTTCAAGACCAGCCTGACCAACATGGTGAAAACTTGTCTCTAATAGAAATTCAAAATTAGCTGGGTGTGGTGGTGCATTCCTATAATCCCAGCTATTCAGGAAGCTAAGACAGGGGAATCACTTGAACCCAGGAGGCAGAGGTTGCAGTGAGCTGAGATTGTACCATTGGACTCCAGCCTGGGCAAAAAGAGCAAAAGTCTGTTTCAAAAAAAAAAAAAAGGAAAAAAGCCAGGTGTGGTGGCTCACACCTGCAATCCCAGCACTTTGGGAGGTGGAGGGGAAGATCACCTGAGGTCAGGAGTCTGAGACTAGGGCTGGCTAACATGGTGAAACCCTGTCTCTACTAAAAATACAAAAATTAGCTGGCCATAGTGGTGAGCACCTGTGATCCCAGATAGGAGGCTGAGGCAGGACATTCACTTGAATCTGGGGAGCTCAGATTGTGGTGAGATGAGATTGTGCCACTGCCCTCCAGCCTGGGCAACAGAGAGAGACTCCATCTAAAATAATAATAATAATATTAATAATAATATTCTCCAATCCCTTCCAGGTTGCTGTGAATGCCATTATTTCATTCCTTTTTATGGCTGAGTAGTATTCCATGATATGTATGTGTATATGTATGTATGTATGTATATATACACCACAATTTCCTTACCAACTTATTGATTCATGGGCATTTCAATGGTTAGTTTTACATTTGTGTATTTTACCAGAAAAACAAAAGCCTTATCCAACATCCACTTGAATGGCTAAAACTAAAAGATGTGTTGGGGAGGTTATGAAGCAATCAGAAGTCCCGGAGCTTGTTGGTTCCGGTGTGAGATGGCACCATCTCTTTGGGAAATGGCCTGGCAGTTTCTGTATAATACTAAACATGCACCTACCCTGAGACCCAGAAATTCCACTGGCAAGTGTTTAACCAGAGAAATAAACACATGTGTCCATAAAAAGCCTTGGAAAGAGTGTTCAGGCTGGATGCAGTGGCTCACACTTGTAATCCCAGCACTTTGAAAGGCTGAGGTGGGCAGATCACAAGGTCAGGAGTTCGAAACCAGCTTGACCAACATGGTGAAACCTGTCTCTACTAAAAATACAAAAATTAGCCAGGCATGGTAGTGCATGCCTCTAATCCCAGCTACTCAGGAGGCTGAGGCAGGAGAATCGCTTGAACCCGGGAGATGGAAGTTGCACTGAGCCAAGATTTCACCACTGCTCTTCAGAGGGAGATTCCATCTCAAAAGAAAGGAAACGTTCAGAGCAGCTCTTCTCATCTTCTTACCTGAGTAAAAAGTAAAAACCTGGAAACATCTTAGGCATTCCACCACCGGCGAGTGGAATAACAAACTGTGATCCATTCATACCACAGAATACCACTCAGCAAGAAAGAGGAACTGCTAAGTGCCATCATGGATGACTCACAGAAACTTTACCCCGCGTGAAATAAGCCTTCCACAAGACAGGCGGCGTGATTCCATTTACATGAAACCCTAGAACAGGCAAGCCTTGTAAACAGGCTGTGTGGTTGGAAGAGTCACAGCCCCCAGAGATTCCTGTGTCCTAATCCCAGAACCTGTGAATATGTTTTTTGTTCTTTTTCTTTGAGATGGAGTCTTGCTCTGTTGCACAGGCTAGAGTGCAGTGGTGCAATCTCAGCTCCCTGGAGCCTCCACCTCCCAGGTTCAAGCAGTTTTCCAGCCTTAGCCTCCCTAGTAGCTGGGACCACAGGGGCACACCACCATGCCCATCTAACTTTTGCATTTTTAGTAGAGAGGGGTGTTCACCATGTTGGCCAGGATGGTCTTGAGCTCTTAATCTTGTGATCTGATCCCCCCACCTCAGCCTCCCAAAGTTCTGGGATTACAGGCATGCACCACCACACCTGGCCCTAAATGATAATTCTTATTGCTCCCCATCCTTGTCTTTGTTTGGTATTGTCAGTGTTTTGTATTTAAGCATTTTATTAGGTAGTTAGTCTTATCAGATTTAATTTTCTATTTCCTAATGATAGAGCATGTTGAGCAATTTTTTCATATGCTTGTTAGCCATCTGTATATCTTCTTTCGTGAGGTGTATGGTTCAGCTCTTTTGTCAACTTTTGCATTAAGTTCTTCCTTTTTTGTTGTTTTTGAGAGTTCTCCATATATTTTGATAACAGTACTTTATAAGATATGTCTTTGCAAATGTTTTTTCCAAGTCTGTGGCTTATCTTCTAATTCTCTTGACTGTGCATTTCACAGACGTTTTTAATTTGAATGAGGTCCAGCTTATCAATTTTTTTTCACGGATCATGTCATTGGTGGTGTTGTATTTTGAAAGTTATTGCCACACCCAGGGTCATCTAGGTTTTCTCTTATATTCTAGAAGTTTTAAAATTTTGCGTATTACACTTAGGTCTATGATCCATCGTGAGTTAAGTTTTGTGAAAGATGTGAGATGTGTGTCTAGATTTTTGTTTTTGCAAATGGATATGAGGTTGTTCTAGCTCCATGTGTTGAGAAGACCATCTTTTCCTCATTGTATTACCTTTGCCCCTTTGTCAAATATTTGTACAGGTCTATTTTGGGGCTTTCTATTCTGTTCCATTGATCTATTCATCTGTTCTTTTGCCAATACCACACTTTCTTGATTGCTGTGGCTTTCTTATAAATCTTGAAATTGGGTAGTGTTAGTCCCCTGATTTTATTCTTTTCTAATAAAAAGCAATTGCAATTGGCTTTTCTGTACTAATCCTGTGTGCTGCAACCTTGCTATAAATTCTTATTAGTCCCAGGGGTTTTTGGTTAGTTGTGTTGGTGGCCTCCTCAATATTCCTCCTCTAGGCCCAGGGTTAAGAGTTTGCATTACTTTCCTCTCCATACCTGTGGCCATCAAAGGTGAGGTAGCAGAGAGTGTGAGGCAACAGCTTTCTGCAGTATTCCCTACGCTACATTCTGGTATATTGTTGTGAAAGATAAAGTAGGTTAGGGGAATTAATACTTGTGGAGCAGATTCTCAGATGTTTGCAATGAAAACCTACATATGGTGATATAGACTTTCATAGCTATCTTGGGGGTCTTTGATAAAACTTTAACTTTAACCTATGATACAAGCAGTATAGTTTTTATTAGAAAATTTAATAGAAGAAAAAACTATTGTTTCAATAAATGTCAAAAACTCTTGATAAAATTCAACACTACTCCTTGTCAAAAAAAATTTAAAACTTCATAAGAAGCAAGCAATTGAAGAAGATATTTTTATACTGATAAAAGGTATCAGAAACCTACAGCAAAAGGCGTATTTAATAATAAAGCATGAATAGAAATGTCATTTATTTTTATGGTATGCAGAATTTGTTTTAATCAGTATTACAGATAAACACAGAAATGACTGTCATGAGGGAAGTAGTTGATTTTACTACTCATAGTTCCCTAGAAGCAGTAGGCACAGAACACCAAAGGGGCAAAACAGGGAAACATCAAGGTCAGTCAGGAGGCAGAGGGAAGCAGGGAAAACGTGAGCAAGAATCTTTACTGCAGTTTCCACAGGAAGGAACAAGCAAGGCAGGGCCAACAGGCTTAGGGTTGGCTAGTTTGAAAAATTTCAAGGGGTTCTGGGGAGGAGAGGCTATCCCTAGCTGTCTGCTACCTGGCTCTGAGGCAATTAGGGCAGCCAGATAGTGACCAAGAACATGAGAGTAATAAAGAAAAAGAAAGAGATATAAAGAAAAATAGAGGGTAATAAAGAGAGAATAAAGAAGGGGGTATGTGCTCTGTCTGGGTTGGTTGGTTTATATATGAAAGGCATACATGCAGGCAAGTTGTTTATTACATCCAGAAATTAGCTTATCCTGAGAGGGGCAGTCCTTCCAGGGTCAGCAAGGCCCAAGATGTCAAAGTATCAAATTCAGAAAATAAGAGACATGACAAATACATCATTAAAGTCAATATTATCATTAATATTACTTGACATTATCCTGAAGTCTCTAGCCAGTGCATACAACAAAAACAACACAGTGAACACCTATTTGAATGAAAAAGACACTTTTAAATTATCAGATGATGTATCTACTTAAAATTTAAAATCAAAGTCAAGTAATCAGTTGAAACCTATTAATTAGAGAAGTCAAAAACTGTCCTATACACTGTATACCAGCGATGCTCATTTATAAAATGTAGTATAAAAAGTGATTCACAATAGCAACAAGAATTAAAACATGTCTGGAATTGATAGAAAATTTCAAAGTCTATATGAGGAAAACTGTAAATGTTTACTGCAGATAGGAAAAGAAAACATCAGGAAGGGGAGAGGTACAGGCCATGACCACTCTACCTAGTTCCAATAACCATGATTTAATTAAATGACATGAGTTCCCCAACATGGTGCTAATTTTATTGGGCATGGTATTTTAACTGTAATTACATGAAGTACAAATTGTGTTAGTTCTTCAGTCCACAAATCACAGCATAAATAGTAGACGCAATCACGATCAGTAACCCATCACTTCTTTCAAAGTATGCTGTTGCCAATCACTGCATATTTGTTCCTGAGGTTACACAGAGAGCAAAGCATGTCATTGTCTTGTCTCTCTGTCTTCCAGTGAGAAGCCCACATGATATTTTACAAAAATGAATAATCAAAAGTGGGAATTAACCAAGGATTAAACTGCAACTAAAAAAAATGAAATGTGATAACACAAAGTGAAATTCAAATGAAACATAAATGTAATTATAGAAGAAATACTGGAAATTCACCAAGGCAGATGTTTGCTCTGTATTTCAAGTATTTTTGCCAATTAAACCAATTCTAAATCCCACTGAAACTCTATATTTACAGAAATACAGGGGACGGAGACAAGTGTTGTGTTAGGCTGTTTTTCTGTTGCTGTAAAGAAGTTCTCGAGGCTGGGTAATTCATAAAGAAAAGAGGTTTAATTGGCTAAGTTCTGCAGGCTTTACAGGAAACATGGGGCTGGTATCTGCTTAGCTTGTGAGGAGGCCTCAGGAGCCTTCCAGTCATGGCAGAAGGCATAGTGGGAGCAGGCTTCTCACATGAAGAGAGTGGGAGCAAGAGAGTGCATGAGGGTAGGTGCCACACACTTTTAAACAACAGATCTCCTAGGAGATCTCACTCACCATCAGGAGGACAGCATCAAGCCATGAGAAATCTGTCCACATGACCCAAACAGCTACCACCAGGCCCCACTTCCAACACTGGGGATTACATCTCAACATTAATCCATTTTCACACTGCTATCGAGAAACTAACTACCTGAGACTGGGTAATTCATAAAGGGAGGTTTAATTGACTCACAGTCATGCATGGCTGGGGAGGCCTCAGGAAATGTTCAATCATAACAGAAGGTGAAGGAGAAGCAAGACATATCTTACACGGAGGCAGGAGTCAGAGAGAGCAAAGGGGAAATGCCAGACACCAAACCACCAGATCTCGTGAGAACTCTCTCACTATCACAAGAAGAGCATGTGGGAACTGTCCCATGATCCAATCACCCCCTACCAGTTCCCTCCATCCACACATAGGAGTCATAATTCAAGATGAGATTTGGGTGGGGACATAGAGCCAAATCATATCAATGAAATTTGGAGGGTACATTCAAATTGTATCGCAGGTTCAATAAATAACACAAAATGCAATCAGAAAAAATGCAGGGTGTCAAAATGCTACAGGATAAATAATCTGGTTTCTTCAATCAAAACAAAGTGAACCAGAAGAGTGCAAGTGAAAAAAGAGGTAGGTGATGCACGTAGGTGAGATACTCAAAGATATCAAAGGAAACTTAAGACATATTATCATCTAATTTTAATGTATAGTCCTTATTTGTATCCCAATTAAAACAGCTATAAAATGATGATGATGATGATGATGATAATTTATAAGATAATAGGAAAACCTTGAAAACTGACTGAATATTTAATTTGATACATTAAAAGTTATTGTTAATTTATCTTTAGGTCATATGGTGTCAGAATCTGTGTTTTAAGTCATTAACACTTGGATACGCATACAAAAATATTTATAGAGAAAATGAAACAATTCTCAATTTTCTAAAAAATAACCGAGAACATGTAAATTATATCTCAAGGCACTAACAAAGAAGATGAGGGAAGTGTATGGAGGTGTAGATGAAGCAAAATTGGCCATGTATTGATCACTAATAAGCTGATTAAATGGTAAATCAGGTTCATTAAACTATTAAATTTTCTCTATCTGAGTAAATGTTTGAAAATGCCATAATAGGAAAGAAAAACTCTAGTAGCATAACAAAAGTAAATACTAACTGATGTACCCCAAACTGCTGAGTTTACAGTAAATACTAGATTGATATTTAATAATCCATTTTGATTACAACTGTCATAAGATATTGGAATCAATGAGAACAACTCATGTGGTTTATCAAATACATCTTATTATTCCATTAAAGTTACCAACTAGAACAAAAATGATCATGAAGATGTTTCAAAGAATAAGTTTCAATTTAATGGGCTAAAAATATTTGCATATATAATCATTATGTTCAAATCTGGGATTGGCATCAAAATGTCAAAGATCAGAAAGAATTTATTAATCAGATTATTTTATGTTGTGTTTAACAATAGAAGAATTCCTTAATTTATTTTTCCCAAATTAAGATGAGCAACTAACTTTGAGATCTTTAGCCGAGGAAGGAGTAGGTGAGGCATAGTTTGCTTTCTCAGCTGCCAGATGCTTCTGAAATGGATGCCAAAGAACTTGCTGGAGAAGATGCACCTGGTAAACAATCTGAGCAGGTAGATACAGATTAGAATTACTCAGGACCCTGATGAATTTCTACATTTCTAGTTGGCAAGGTCCATTTAAAATGTTTAAAATGTTTATACTTTGGGAGGCTGAGGCGGGCAGATCATTGGAGGTCAGGAGTTGGGGACAAGCCTGGCCAACATGGTGAAACCCTGTCTCAGTAAAAAATACACAAATTTGCCAGGCATTCTGGCAAACATCTGTACTCTCAGCTACTCAGGAAGCTGAAGCTGGAGAAACACTTGAAACTGGGAGGTGGAGGTTTCAGTGAGCCAAGATTGCACCACTGCACTCCAAACTGGGCAACAGAGTGAGACTCCTTCTCAAAGACAATACCAACAGCAAAAAAAAAAAAAAAAGTGTATACATTTTATGCTTTATGAAAAACCTCAACTCTAGTTGTTACTTGGAATTTCTGTTATTCCACAGAAAGTTCCTTAAGAGTTCTTTGTAAGTGTTTATACTAAACTAAGAGAATGAAGATGTACATTGTCATGGAGACTGCAAACATATCCTGGTAATCTTAATATCCCTTTACAGCATTTAGACGATTGTAATTTTCTAAAATATTTACAAAAGTAAAAGGATGCCAATGGTTTGCCATCTTTCCAAATGAAGGCCATGAATTCCAGCTCATGGTGCTCCCTCACTGGGAATTTGGCCCCATGGTAATAAACTGAGGCACTAAAGAACAAACCTTTTTCAACAATAAATCTGGGGTTAAAATGAACATTTTCAGTGGTTTTGCTATTTCTTGGGTATTATGAATGAAATGCTTAGCTATGATTTTTAAAAAGGATTATTATCTATACTAAGAAATTAAAGGTGAGAGATCAACCAGAACATATTATTGTATCACTAGGATTTTAAATATGAAGATTGCATCATCGTAAATACAGGGCTTTTAGAGCCCATCTTTGCACTCCTCCCTGGGTACTTTCTATACTTATCTTTTTATTAAAGTTGGTTGTATACCTATTGGCTCCCCTACCTCTAATTTAAGAGCCCCTCTAATTAATCTTTACATTTCTTCACAGCATCTTGCATTGAGTAGATCTCAAGAAATGAAGTGGGTTTACAGCTGCAGCTTTGCTTCTGTGACTTTAGAGAAATAATAAATGCTAAACAGTGTGCTCTCAAGGAAGGGAAGAAATCAGTTTCCACAAAGAACAATGGTATAATAAAAGTTTATAATGATAATTCATTTTTTTAGAGGTACACTTCCATATATTATCATATATTTAATTCATCTGTAAGTGGGAATACATAAAATATTGGTTACACATGTTTATGTAACAATGTATACCGGGGATGTGGAGTTAAAGAATTATACAGACATAAACATCTAAGCAGGAGAATATACACCTGAGTGAAGTCTGATCCTCATTTTCCTCCTTTGTGATAAACATCTGGTTTTTAGTTCCAGGAGCTGTGATGGACTGTTGTTAATTCAACCATTTTCTTCTACCACCAAAATTATTTTACATCAGTGACATGGTAGGAGTTCTTCGGAACAGTGTTGGAAAAAAATGAGAGATAGCACTTTGGGAGGCAAAGGGGGGTGGATTGCTTGAGCCCTGGAGTTCAAGACCAGCCTGGAAAACATGGTAAAACCCTTTCTGTACCCCTAAAATGTAAAGATTAGCCAGACCTGGTGTAGAAATTCTCTACATTCTAAAAATGTATCCTTTATGGATGAAGGCTTTGAGGACTCCATCCATAAAGGACTTCTGGTTTATGATCTAGAAGATAATGAGCTTGGAAGTTGCCACTCCCCTAACAAAAAATATAGAGGTGAACAAACTGAAAAATTACCAAATCTTCTTAGATCCACCAGTCACGGCAAATCCCTGCCCCTCAAATTAGGGATACAGATGAATACAGAGATCTATCATTTACTGGAGCAGAAAGCCAACAGCAGAAACTTCCAAGGGAACCGGTATAGGGTTAGAAAAATCAGAACCATAATGGACAAATTGCTGCAGGCTCAGTGGACAAGCCTGAGGGTTAAAAACTATAGAGGGACTCAGTCACTTGTAAGTTTTTCCTCCAGGAGTACTACCAGGTATTTCTTTCATTTTGCTATTTCATCCAGTCTTCCATAACCAGGAATCCAAATACTAAGGAGAGCCACCACATGGCATTTAAAAAATGTTTTAGACTTCTTCTTCTCAACTGCTGGGACTGTGCACATTCTGAGCTGGCCTGTAAGTTCTGTATGATTGCCCAAATGGGCATAAATGTCCGGCAACGAAATGAACCCCAAAGAGCTCACCCGCTTCACTGTAAGAACTAAACTTGCTTTCATGTCTACAATAATGTCCTGAGTTCAAGAAGCAATTTCATTCCCTAACGTGGAATATTAGTGTCATCCTTATTTCATGGGCAGGAATCACCCACCCTGATGATACACACATGCTCTCCATACAAGTCCTAAGGCAGGAGCACTCAAAGGCTCAGATCCTTCTGCTTTCACTTCTTTGATCTTGCTAGAACCTGTACTGCAAAAAGAATTACCTTTCAGTCATGGCTCACTGCAGCATAAACCTTCCAGGTCCAAGAAATTCTCACACCTCAGCCTCCCAACTAGCTGGAACTACAGGTACAGGACACCACTCCCAACTAATTTTTAATTTTTTCTGTAGAGAGGGGCACTCTCCCATGTTGCCAAAGCTAGTCTTGTATCCCTTGGCTCAATTGATCCTCCTTCCTCAGCCTCCAAAGTGCTGGGATTATAGGCATGAGCCACCATGCCCAGCCTTGTTTTTTCCCTTCTCCAGCCAAGTGTGAAGTCAACACAACAAACTAAAAATCAAGGCCAGGTACAGTGGCTCACACTTGTAATCCTAACATTTCAGAGGATTAAGTAGAAGAATGGCTTGAGCTTATGAATTTGAGACTAGCCTGGCAGAATAGTGAGATCTCATCTGTACTAAAAATACAAAAAAATTAGCCAGGCATAATGGCACATGCCTGTAGTTCCAACTACTTGAGAGGCTGAGATGGGAGGACTGCTTGAACCTGAGAGGTCAAGGCTGTAGTGAGCAATGATTGCACCACTGCACTCTAGCCTGGAAGACAGAGTGAGACTCTGTCTCAAAAAAAAAAAAAAAAGGAAAAGAAAATCAATATGTAGAAGTGATTGACTTTTACAGCTCTAATTAACTGTGTAAGCATTATGGCCCAGGCTATAACAAGGTGCTTTATACATATATTCCTCACATTATAAGAACCAAAAGGCAGGGTGCAGTGGCTGATGTCTGTAATCCCAGCACTTTGGGTAACTGAGGTAGGCACATCACATGAGATCAGGAGTTCGAGGCCAGCCTAGCCAACATGGTGAAACACTATCTCTAATAAAAATACAAAAATTAGACAGACGTGATGGTGAGTGCCTGTAATCCCAGCTACTCAGGAGGCCGAGGCAGAAGAATTGCTTGATCCCAGGAGGTGGAGGTTGAGGTTGCAGTGAGCCGAGATTGCACGATTGCACTCCAAGCTGGGTGACAAGAGTGAGACTCGCCCCCACCTCCCAAAAAAAGAGTCCTTGCAAATGATCCCCATTTTACTACAGCTAAGCACCTGGAGATTTAGTGAGTTAAAAATCTTTCAGGTCATATAAGTACAAAATGGCAGAGGTGAGATTTTCTGACAGACTCCAAAACCCATGTTCTCTCCACCATATCAAATCACCTTCCATGTGGCTCCACCGTCTTTGAAGATAACACATTTAACATTAGTATGCAAACTTGCTGAAAGAGAGTGATCCTACTCTAAGCTAAAGCCATCAGTTAAAATTAGAAACATCAACTCAAGTAAAATATACTCACTTAGAAACATCCTAGTTAAAAAGAGAAAACAGCTCAGCCTCAAAACCCTAAGTCATCACTTTTGGTTTTCAAAAACCATTGTTTTTATGTCATAATCCTTACAGTTGAGAAAATCAAAAGGATTAATTACTTATCATTTTTTTCTTGTTTGAGAATCTGAGTCATTCATGTTACTAACAATGAATAAAACAAAAGACAAAATTAACTACTGTCTCCTCAAATTATATCTTTTCTTCAAATAAGGAAATTTCACAAGACAAATAATGAGAAAAACACATTCAAAAATCACATTGAATCAGTGTTTGAAAAAAAGACAGAAAATACTCTGCTCGACTAAACAATGTATAAAATACCACCTTGTTTACTTATTTTAGGCAATACCAAACCTTCTTTTTTTTTTTTAATGAATTAAAAAAATCTTGGCTCAGTGTGGTGGCTCTCACCTGTAATCCCAGCACTTTGGGAGGCCAAGGTGGCTGGATTTCTTGAGCCCAGCTTGAGTAATGTGGTAAAATCCTGTTTCTACAAAAAAATTCAAAAAGAAGTCAGGTGTGGTAGCTTAAAGAAACATGAACTTAAAATAAATTGAACAAATATTAATATAATAAGCAATATATTTCTGAATTTTCATTTAGCAATTCTGGGGCCTGAAGTCAGTTTCAAAGGATAAAACTCTTTCCTGCCTGGATGTCCCAATATCTTTTGAGACTAAGAGGTAAAGTCATCTAATCATTTCCAGAAAAGCATGATGGCATGCACCTGTAGTCCCAGCTACTCGGGAAACTGAGGTGGGAGGATCACCTAAGCTCAGGAGGTCAACGCTGCAGTGAGCCAAGATCACACCACTGCACTCCAGCCTGGGAAATCAGAATGAGATCCTGTCTCAAAATAAACAAATAAATAAAATAAATTTAAAAATTGTTTTAAATTGTAAAAAGACAAGAGTAACTTGACAGAGAATGTCATGAAATATAATGAACAAATTTACATTTTAAAAACTTGGTTTTTATCTCAAAATAATAAAAACAGTGACTGCAATCTGAAAGGCATAGACCTTATCAATAGCTTTATGTTCCTAAAATTCTACAATAAGTAAGATTCTCTTGGTAATACCCACATTGTTCCATAAATGCAAGGTATTAGCATTGAAATAAAAAGGCAACACATATTCTGAAAACCAAATTTTAGGTGCAACAATTTTAGAAACAATTTGACAGTTTCTTAAAAAGTTAAATATAAATTTATTAAGCAATCCAGTAATTCCACCCCTAGCAAGGGAAATAAAAACGTAAGTCCCACTTGTACATTTACATTGGATTATAATCCAGTAATTCCACCCCTAATATCTAAGTAAAGGAAACAAAAACATAGGCCCCACTTGTACATTTACACAGCAGCATTTATTCATAATAGCCAAAAACTGAAAACAACCCAAACATCTATTGAAAGGTACATGTGCAAGATGGCCGATTAGGAGCAGCTGAGGATTGCAGCTCCCAGTGAAAGCATGGAGGGTGAGTGGACGCCACATTCCCAGAGGGATTTTTATTGCCCACCGACCAAGAGATTCCCAGGGGGAGGAGCCCCACGGGTCACCAGCGCACCTGGTTTGGCCGGCGCGGCTGTTTTCACCGGCTCGGCTGTTTTCTCCTGCGCGGCCCTTTTCGCCGCTGCTGTTTGGAGCGGCGCCCCGGCGCAGCAGTTCCCAATACAAAATACGTGGGTCCGGGTGCCGTTTAAGGTGGCAATTGGAACTGCGGGAAGGCAGAGCTGCCCATTCATTTGATTAAAAAAGGGGACTGAAACAGACAGCCAGGCCAGGAGATTTCCCAGGCAAAAAAACGCTAGCGCCCGCAGTTTCAGCCGGCGCAGTGGGTCACCGCAGAGGAAATCATACAGATCCCGGCACCTTTTCAACAGGCGGCTGGAACACCTGGGAGATAGTGACCATTCAACTTAAAAAAAACAAAAAAACAAAAAAAACGCTCTGAGGCAGAGAGCTCGGTGATCAGGCTCGGCTGGTCCCACTCCGACAAAAAAACAGCCAATGGAAACTCTCTGGATCGAGAGTTTCACAGCAAGCACAGCTGAACCCGGGACGGTCCAGCTCTGTGGGGGAGGGGCGTCCGCCATCACTGAGGCAGTCTGCCACTATGGAGGTAGTTTGCCATTGCAGAGGCAGTTCTAACTACACTGGTATAAACTGGACTGCAGGGAAGTTCACACAGCAGCTGGATGGAGCCCACACAAGCTCAGCAAAGCCTCTGCAGGCAGTGAGTAGGCTGCCTCATCGCTGGGCAAGGCAGCCCTGAGAAAAAGGCAGCAGCCCAAGGGAAACTCATAAATAAAGCCCTAACTCCCTGGGACAGAGCACCTGGGGAAAAAAAAAAAGGGGGGTTTATGAGTTCTGCTGCAGCAGATTTAAATGTACCTGCCCAGCAACTCTGAAAGAACAACGGAGCTCACAGCTCAGCATTTGAGCTTCTATAAAGAATACTCTGTCACCTCAAGCAGCTCCCTGACCCCTGTATATCCAACGAGTCACCTCATAAAGGAGAGCTCAGACTGACATCTGGTGGGTAATCTTCTGGGACAAAGATAGCAGAAGAAGAAACTGGCAGCAACCCTTACTGTTCTACAGCCACTGCAGGTGATCCCCAGGCAAGCAGGGCTGGGAGTGGACCTCAGCAGTCCTACAGCAGA
>PVKV010033862.1:0-18249 GCA_004027835.1 Alouatta palliata
CTCAAAAAAAAAAAAAAAGAAAGAAAGAAAGAAGTCCAAGCGTGGTGGCTCATACCTGTAATCCCAGCACTTTGGGAGGCCGAGGCGGGTGGATTACCTGAGGTCAGGAGTTCTGAGACCAGCCTGGCCAACATGGTGAAACTGCGTCTCTATTAAAAAATGCAAAACTTAACTGGGCATGGTAGCAGTCGCCTGTAATCCCAGCTCCTCCGGAGGCTGATGCAAGAGAATTGCCTGAACCTTAAGGCAGATGTTGCAGTGAGCAGAGATCGCACCATTGCACTCCAGACTGGGGGACAAGAGCGAGATTTTGTCTCAAAAAAAAAAAAAAGGGAAAGGAAGAAAGCTATAAAGAACACTGGAACAGGATCAGTGGCCCCAGGCCTTAGCTCTGATTCCGCCACCAACTCAGTGAACTCACAGACTTCAATCTCTCATTTGTTCAAAGAATGCTTGATCCAGCTCTGACAACTGAGGACTCTGAGCTATCTCAAGAATCCATAGGTATTTACTGACCTCTCTGTGGCACTCATCCAGCAGGCAACGGATAGACTCCTCCAGCTTCAGCTGCGTTGTGAGCTGAATAAGGACTGAGTAGACACAATAGCATTACTAACCGGGAGGCACCCCCAACCCAGAGTCCACCTTCCATGGCCCTTCTATTCAGTCAGTTCAGGGTAATGATTTGCCTGGGATAATTGGTATTATTCTTTTCTATTTCTTCCATTAAACTATGTGTACACATCCAAATTCAAGGAGTTCTAGCTTCTTGTTTCTTTTGTTTTGTTTTTCCTTTTGTTTTTGTTTTGTTTAGAGACATGGTCAACATCCAGGCTAAAGTGTAGTGGTGTGATATAGCTCATTGCAGCCTTGAATTCCTGGGCTCAAGCGTTCCTCTCACTCAGCCTCTCAAGTAGCTAGGACTATAGGTACATGCCACCATGCCTGGCTAATTTTCTAATTTTTTTGTAGAGACAGGGTCTTGCTATGTTGCCCAGGCTAATCTCAAATGCCTGGGTTTAAGCAATACTCCTGCCTGATTCCCAAAGTGCTGGGATTATAGGTGTGAGTTACCATGCCTGGGTTTCTTTTATATCAGTGGTTCTCAACTCAGGCTGCATATTAGACTCACCTAGGAAGCTTTAAAAAAATACTAATGCCCAAGTCCCACTCCCGACCAATTAAATCAGAACGTGTAAGAGAAAAGCCCAATATATTGTTAAATGTGAAGAAATATACACACATACATACACAAACATATTTATATTTAAATATATACATATGTGTGTGTGTGTGTGTGTATATATATATATATATATATATATATATATTTTTTTTTTTTTTTTTTTTTTTTTTTTTAAAGACGGGGTTTCACCATGTTGGCCAGCACTTTGGGAGGCCGAGGAGGGCGGATCACCTGAGGTCGGGAGTTCGAGACCAGCCTGGCCAACATGGAGAAACCCTATCTTCAGAAAAAAATACAAAATTAGCCGGGTGTGGTGGTGGATGCCTGTAATCCCAGCTACTCAAGAGGTCGAGACAAGAGAATCGCTTGAACCCAGGAGGCAGAGGTTGTGGTGAGCCGAGATCGTGCCATTGCACTCCAGCCTGGGCAACAAGAGCGAAACTCCATCTCAAAAAAAAAAAAAAAACAATAGTATTATCTAGTCAGTGCCACTCAGTGGTCTGAGTTTCATTCACATGTACGCCCTCCTTCAAACTTCTAAGTTTTAACCATCCAGCCTCTTTCCTTTTTTCCCTCAGCCCCAGTGAGGGAATTGTTTTCTGTAATTGCTACCTCCATGAAAATGTGGTTGTTCTCTTTTTCTTCAGTTACCTACTTAACCAATATATATATTTTTTAATTAAGACAGGGTCTTGCTGTGTCACCCAGGCTGGAGTGCAGGGGTGCAATCTCAGCTCACTGCAACCTCTGCCTCCCAGGTTCAAGTGATTCTCCTGCCTCAGCCTCCCAAGTAGTTGGGATTAAAGGCACCCACCACCACGTCCAGCTAATTTTTATTTTTATTTTTTTGTATTTTTGGTAGAGATAGGGTTTCACCATGTTAGCCAAGCTGGTCTCGAACTCCTGACTTCAAAGTGCTCGGATTACAGGCATGAGCCACCATGCCTGGCCTACTTAACCATTCTTTAAAGTCTCTTTCTATTCAAATAATTGGTATGGTTTCTGTTTCTTGACTGGATCCTAACTAGTACAATTCTAACTCTCTGCAGGAATCCTCCAATACCAAGGCTCTTAACTTCTTTCTCTACAAATCCTTTATAAGTAAACCCATGCATTTTGACAATTTTTTGTTTACTTTTTTTTTTTTTTTAAAGAGAAAGGGGTGTCATTTTGTCATCCAGCCTAGAGTACAGAGGGCTGATCACAGTTCACTGTCAATTCAAACTCCTGGGCTCAAGGGATCCTCCCGCCTTAGCCTCCCAAGTAGCTGGGACTACAGGCATGTGCTACCACGCTCAGTCCACTTCAACAGTTTTGTTTGTGTTTTTTTTTGAGACAGAGTTTCACTCGTTGCCCAGGGTGGAGTACAATGGTGCAATCTCAGCTCACTGCCACCTGGTCTTTTGGGTTCAAGTGATTCTCCTGCCTCAGCCTCTGGAGTAGCTGGCATTACAGGCATGTGCCACCAGACAACTTTCAGTGAACCAATATGATATAATAAAAAAAGAGTTTTGTATGTGCCTCTCTAATACTCATCAACTCTAGTTATTTACCTGTTAGTCAATCTCTTCTCCAGATTGTAAGCTCCTAGAGGACAGGGATCACGTCTCATCTATCTATGTATCCCTAGTGTCTGATCTAGTATCTAGCACAGAATAGATACCCAATGAAAAAATGTCAGGCCAGGCATGGTGGCTCATGCCTATAATCCCAGCACTTTGGGAGGTGAAGGCAGGAGGATTGCTTGAGGCTAGCAGTTTGAGACCAGCCCGGTCAACATGGTAAGTCCCTGTCTCTACGAAAAGAAATTTTTTCAGCCAGTCACGGTGGTGCACACCTGTAATCGCAGCTACTTGGGAGGCTGAGGTGGGAAGATTGCTTGAACCCAAGAGTTCAAGGCTGCAGTGAGCTATGACTGCACCACTGCATTCCAGCCTGGGCGATGAAATGAGGCCCTGCCTCAATTTTTAAAAAAAGACAGAGAGAGAGAGGGACAGAGAGAAAGAAAGAAATGTTAGGCCAGGCACAGTGGGTCACACTTATAATCCCAGCACTTTGGGAGGCCAAGGTGGGTGGGTTACCTGAGGTCAGGAGTTCGAGACCTGCCTGGCCAACATGATGAAACCCCATCTCCCGTAAAATTACAAAAATATTAGATCTCAGCTACTTGGGACACTGAGGCAGGAGGATCTATTGAACTGGTGAGGTGGAGGTTGTAGTAAGCCAAGATCATGCCAATGCACTCCAGCCAGGGCAACAAAGCAGGATTCTGTCTCAAAATAAAAGAAACAGCCGGGTGCAGCGGCTCACGCCTGTATTCCCAGCACTTTGGGAGGCCAAGGCAGGCAGATCACCTGAGGTCGGGAGTTCAAGACCAGCCTGATCAACACAGAGAAACCCCGTCTCTACTAAAAATACAAAATTAACCAGGTGTGGTGGCGCATGCCTATAATCCCAGCTACTCAGGAGGCCGAAGCAGGAGAATCGCTTGAACCTAGGAGGTAGAGACTACGGTGAGCCGAGATGGCGCCATTGCACTCCAGCCTGGGCAACAAGAGCGAAACTCTGTCACAAAAAAAAAAAAAAGTAAGAAACAATTGTTGAATTAATGATTGAAAACTAATAGAGTTCCTCTTATCTGTCTCGAAATGGACAATTTCACCAAGGTCTCAAGTAACCCGAGCTGCAATTCAGACTGATACTTCCTTTTATATATATATATATATATGTGTGTGTGTGTGTGTATATATTGAGGTTTTGGCCTATAGACTGATACTTTCATCTCCAAGTGCTAGATACGATGGTTTCAACTTACCTTCAATACACAGGTCTGTCACACTCCCATCCTCCACGATGCATAATTGTCCTTAAAGCAGAGGGAGGTAAGAAAGGAGTGGTCAGGCAGGGCACAGTGGTGCATGCCTCTATCCCAGCTCTTTGGGAGGCTGAGGCGAGCAGATCACCTGAGGTCAGGAGTTCAAGACCAGCCTGACCAATAAGGCAAAACCCCATCTCTACTAAAAATACAAAAATTAGCCAGGCGTGGTGGCACTTGCCTGTAATCCCAGCTACTTGGGAAGCTGAGGCAGGAGAATTGCTTGAACCCAAGAGGCAGAGGTTGCAGTGAGCTGAGATTGCGCCACTGCACTCCAGCCTGGGCAAAACAGCAAGACACCATCTCAAAAAAAAAAAAAAAAAAAAAAAAGTTAAGAATTGTCAATGTGTTACAGAAAAAAAAAAAAAAATGCTCTGTAGTCTATGACAGACCTGGGATAAAATTCCAGCTCTGTCACTTGTTAGAATGAACTCCCTGAAGCTTGGAGATCATCCCATCTCCCTTAAAAGACTGTCTTGGCAGTTAAAAGCCTGAGAAGTCTCTGGCATAGAAAAGCATCCAAAACAAGTTAGCTGCCTTTCTCCCTGAAAGGGCTCATTCCACTGGACATTATCATCATATTAAAAGAATCTCAGATAAAATTTAATCCATCACACTTCACACATGAAAATATTAAAGCACAGGAGAGGAAAAGTAACTTGAGCAGGGTCATTCCTAGGTCAGCAGACTCCATTCTGGTCCTGTACAAAGACCATGTATGCTGGAATCTTTGAATAATTTTTATTTTTTTTTGAGACGAAATCTTGCTCTGTCGCCCAGGCTGGGGTGTGGTGGCAAGAACTCGGCTCACTGCAACCTGCGTCACCAGGATTCATTCTCATGTGTCAGCCTCCTGAGTAGCTGGGACTGCAGTTATATACCATCACATCCAGCTAATTTTTGTATTTTAATAGAGACAGGAGTTTTAGCATGTAGACCAGGCTGGTCTCAAACTCCTGACCTCAAATGATCTACCTGCTGTAGCCTCCCAAAGTTCTGGGACTATAGGCATGAGCCACCATGCTTAGCCAACATTTCCCATTTTCACCTTCATACTTTTACTAACTTCTTGGCTTTAGTAAAGCCAGTTACTGTAAAATGCATCTTGGATCTTAGAAAAGGGCCCATTTCTACATCATTATGACAAATCAATTTGCTAATAAAGTGTTACAATACAAAAAAATCTAAATAATCTTTCTAAGACCATTTCTCCAAGACCCCCAAAAGCAGATATACATACTATACATGCAAAACTCATGTCAAATTTCCCTCTTAATCTTACCAAAAACCACACTTATGAAGTGCATGCAGACTCTCTGATCCTGAGACACCAGTTGTGTGACCAGGGAGGCGTGCCTCACAAGGGCATCTTGGAAGCAGGACAACATGTGCTTCTTGCGCACCAACTTGAAGCAAAGAAAAATATTTAATAGAAATCAAATCTTAGCTATTCTAAACCCAAGAATTGTAATCTCCAAACACAATTGCAAGATGATACCGGAGGGATCATTTAAACTATGGTGAGATCCATACTCCTTAAAGAGAGGTTGGAAAAGAGTATCATTTACACAGAGGAATCCTATGTTCATACAAAGGATTATGCATGAGCTAAGGTTTATAATGCCCTACACTTACACAGCAATTTACTCTTCACTTTTGTCTACCAGCTCATTCAAGCCTTAAAAGTTGGTGAAGAAAGCAAAAAGAGATACTATCACCATTTTGAAGATGAGAAAACTGAAGCTGAGATTTTCCCAAGGATTCAAATCTAAGTCTCCAATCCAGGTCTGACCTAAGATCAGTGTTCTTTCCACTTCAACAGTCTGGGGAGGTAATACTGGGCCCCTTCATGACAGAGGCAGGTAGAGAAAACACATCCTTCTATTCAATGTAGCCATAAATCCTCACACTCAAGTCACTTCCTTTTAAAGGGAACTGGGTAGAAGTTGTGTGATGTGCTCATGACAATAGCAAAAGTTAGGTCAAAAAAGGGTAAACACTGAGGATAGAACCAGAAAACAAGTGTAACTGACTGTATCACCTCTTTAATTAGTGAGAAATGAGGTTAAGAAAAGTGTGTTCAAGCCAGGTGCGGTGGCTCACACCTGTAATCCCAGCACTTTGGGAGGCCGGGCTGGGTGGATCAGCTGAGGTCAGGAGTTCAAGACCAGCCTAGCCAACATGGTGAAACCTCATCTCTACTAAAAATACAAAAAATTAGCCGGACGTGGTGGTGGGTGCCTGTAATCCCAGCTACTCGGGAGGCTGAGGCAGAAGAATTGCTTGAATCTGGCAGGCAGAGGTTGCAGTGAGCCGAGATTGCACCAGCCAGGGCAACTCCAGCCTGGGCAACAAGAGCGAAACTCCATTAAAAAAAAAAAAAAAAAAAAAAAGTTTCTTCAATAAAAAGTAGAAATTACATCTCTTATTGCTTCTCTTCTGTGCTATTGTAAGTCTCCTGTTTTTCCTTCACCAATTCATCCTACATAATAAAGTAGTGATCTACATGAGCTATTCAAAAATCCCAGTAACTCCTCTTCATCTGACAGATTAAGTTCAAGCTCCTTAGCTTGGTTTCAAACTCTTCAAAGAACTGTCCTCAACCTACCTGCCTCTCCAATATCATCTCTTAATTTCCCTTCAAACACTATGATTATCCCCAAAACCCATCCTTCTACCACCTTCCTCCTGGGATAATCAGCCTCCCACTTCCTCTGGTCCAAATCTCACCTATCTTCTTAACCCTAATTTGAATGTTTCCTCCTCTAAGAAACCTTTCCTAATTCCTCTCCTTACCCTGAACAGCACTTGACCACAAACATGTTCATTTTTCTAAGTTCTAAATAACATGTTCTCTTATTTTTTTCTCCTGCTGCACTGTCTTATTAATCTCTGATTTACTGTCCAAGAATAGCAACCTCACAATGTCTTGTCCACAAGAACAAAAATATTTTCATATAACATTACAATGTTCTTGGTCTTGGTCTTTTGTGTGTGTGTGTGTGTGTTTTTTTTTAGGATGAAGTTTCCCTCATTACCCAGGCTGGAATCCAGTGGTGCGATCTTGGCTCACCCCAAACTCTGCCTGCTGGCTTCAAGTGATTCTCCTGCCTCAGCCTCCCAAGTAGCTGGGAGTACAGGAATTTCCCACCACACCCGCTAATTTTGTATTTTTAGTAGAGACAGGGTTTCTCCATGTTGGTCAGGCTGGTCTTGAATTCCCAATCTCAGGTGATCCACCTGCCTCAGCCTCCCAAAGTACTCTGATTACAAGCGTGAGCCACCGTGCCCTGACAGTCTTTCTTCTTCTTATTTTCCCACAACTGTAGTTTTTGATACTACATGACATTATATCACAACAGACTGCAGAAATAGATAAAAATCCAGCTGTTTTTGTTTAGGAGAGACAGGGTCTCTCTCTGTTGCCCAAGATGGAGTGCAGTGACTTGATCATAGGTCACTGCAGCCTTGAACTCCTGGGTTCCAGTAATCCTTCAGCCTCTGCCTCCCAAAGCAGTAAGATTACAGGCATGAGCCACTGCGCCTGGCCAAGCTGCCTTCAATTAAAGCAACTTGCAGAAATATAAAACAAAACCACTCCTGTCGCTATCTTTCTAGAGAAAATACAGTTATTTCTATTTTTTTAAGTTACTTATGCCACAAGACTGAACACTTAAAATTATCGAAAAATGGCTGGGTGCAGTGGCTCACGTCTGTATTCCCAACACTTTGGGAAGCCAAGGCAGGTGAATCACAAGCTCAGAAGTTCCAGATCAGCCTCACCAACATGGTGAAACTCCCATCTCTATTAAATTAGCTGGGTGTGTTGGCACGTGCCTGTAATCCCAGTTAGTCAGGAGACTGAGGCAGGAGAATCATTTGAACCCAGGAGGCAGAGGTTGCAGTGAGCCGAGATCACACCACTGCACTCCAGCCTGGGTGACAGAGCAAGACTCCATCTTAAATAAAATAAAATAAAATAAAATAAAATCAGTGGATATAACCCACATAAACAAAAGCTACCTGGGGTCAACAATTTTGTATGAAGGTATCCTGAGATGAAAATACCAAAATATTTGAGAATGCAGCCAGGCACAGTGGCTCGCACCTGTCATACTAGCACTTTGGGAGACCAAGGTGGGAGAATCACTGGGAAAAGGAGTTCAAGACCACCTAGGCAATGTAGGTTGACACCTGGAGACTGTCTCTCTGAAAATAAAAAAGGGAACTACTGATCTAGCCAATTCCCCCACTCACGAATTCCCCTCCCGTGAATTTGAGAGAAACCTGACTTGGATGCCTCCATGGACAACAAAAGTCACTGCCATGGTTCATGCCTGTAACCCCAGCACTTTGGGAGGCCAAGGCAGGCGGATCACGAGGTCAGCAGTTCGAGACCAGCCTGGTCAACGTGGTGAAAGCCGGTCTCTACTAAAAATACAAAAATTAGCTGGGCGTGGTGGCGTGCGCCTGTAGTCCCAGCTACTTCGGAGGGCTGAGGCAGGAGAATTGCTTGAACGCGGGAGACGGAGGTTCCAGTGAGCCAAGACTGCGCCACTGCACTCCAGCCTGGGCGACAGAGCGGGACTTCATCTCGGGGGGGGGGGGGGAACCACCTCATTACAAACGCAGGTAGGCACTGAAGGCCCCGGCAGCCCAGCCAACTCTGCCAGGGGAAAGGTCTTCCCTTTCACCCACTTCTGCCCGGCTGTAACCTGTCACTCCTGTCCCCTCGGAGCCCAGGCAGCCCCTCCTCGGATTCACACCCGGACAGCTGAAGGGAATGAGGAGCGGCCGCCGCCTGTGCGCCTGGCCCGCAGGTGAGTGGGGACAGAAATGGCGGGAGCCTGAGCTAAGGCTGAATCCTGGGGCAATGGAGGCAGGGCCAGCAAAGGAAGGGGCCAGAGGGCAGAAGGCGGGAAGGCGTATCCCTGAGACGGGGTGAGGTCCCGAGGGATCCGGATTTCCGCCCTTCCAGGCGCACAGCCGGGAGGCTTGGCCCAGTGGACGGGGCTCCCCGGAGGCCAACAGGCCGGCCTGGGGCTGAGGGGACCGCGAAGCCGCTGTGACCGGGTGCGGGGCGGGCTGACAGGGAGGAGGGTGAACACCGCGCGGGGGCCCGGTTTCGCGTCGGGTTCACCGGAGCGGGTCTGGCGAGCGACCAGCCGCGTTTGCTGAGGGTAATGCCCAAACCCAGGTCTTCCAAAGAAAGAGTTCCATCCGCACCGACACGCCTGGCTCGGGCAGCAGCTCCAGCGTGCAGGCCAGGCACAGGCGGGGGGACACAGGCAGCAGCCAGCGCGAGTCGTGCCGGTAATGGGCCCTCTCGAAGAGCAGAGCCGCCTCTTCGTCCCTTCTGGGCTCGGGAGTGCCCGCCGTCGCCGCCTGCCTCACAGCCATCTCGCTTGTCTCGCTGAAGCAGAACATTTTCCCGCGCAGCCTGCACGCATGCGCAGTTAGAGGACACGCCTGCGTCGTTGTGGAATGCGCCTGCGCGGACCCAGGAAGCCGCAGTCTCAGGCGAGCAGCTGCACCTGAGGGTGAGTGACGGGCGCAAGGGCTCTGAATCGTGTCTGACTAAGCCAAAATCAGTTCGCGCTTAGAACCCTGCAGGAATGTCTTCACCACACCCAAAGTTGAAAAGTAATTTTTTTTTTCAGAGTCTCGCTCTGTCGCCCAGGCTGGAGTGCAGTGGCACGATCTCGGCTCACTGCAACCTCCGCCTCCCGGGTTCAAGCGATTTTTCTGCCTCAGCCTCCTGAGTAGCTGGGACTATAGGCATGCACCACCACGCCCAGCTAATTTTTGTGTTTTTAGTAGAGACGGGGTTTCACCATATGGCTTTAACTCCTGACCTAGTGATTTGCCTGCCTCGGCCTCCCAAAGTGCTGGGATTACCGGCGTGACCCACCATGCCCGGCCTGAGAATCTTAACTAATGCCTGATGATCTGAGGTGGAACAATTTGAGCTCCAACCTTCACCCCTACTCCCAGTCCCTGGGAAAAATGTCTTCCACGAAACCAGTCACTAGTGCCAAAAAGCCTGGGGACAGCTGCTTTAAAATATCCTTTCAGCCAGGTGTGGTGGCTCACTCCAGTAATCCCAGCACTTTGGGAGGCTGAGGTGGGCAGACTGCTTGAGCCCGGGAGTTCAAGACCAGCCTGGGCAAGATGGCAAGACCCATCTTGGGATGTCTCATTGACCTGTACTTTTTGTAGCTGTCTCTACAAAAAAATACAAAAATAGGCCCAATGTGGTGGCTCATGCCTTTAATCCCAACGCTTTGAGGCCGAGGCAGGTGGATCACCTGAGGTCAGTAATTCAAGACCAGCCTGGTCAACATGGCAAAACCCAATCTCTACTAAAAATACGAAAATTAGCCAGGCGTGGTGGCAGGTGCCTGTCATCCCAGCTACTCTGGAGGCTGAGGCAGGAGAAACGCTTGAACCCAGGAGGTGGAGATTGCAGTGAGCTGAGATCACACCACTGCACTCCAGCCTGGGCGACAGAGCAAGACTCCATCTCAGAAAAAATAAAGAGTTTGAGACCAAAAAATAAAAATAAAAGTAAAAAAAAAAAAAGAAAAAAAAAAGAGAGAGAGATAGAAAGAAGTTTGAGACCAGCCTGGGCAACGTGGCAAAACCCCGCTTCTAATAAAAATAAAAAAATTAGCTGGGCATGGTGGCTCATGCCTGTAATCCCAGCTACTCAGGAGGCTGAGGCAGGAGAATCGCTTGAACTCATGAGGCAAAGGTTGCAGTGAGCCAAGCTCAAGCCACTGCACTCCAGCCTGGACCACATTGTGACACTCCATCTCAAAAGAAAAATTAGCGTCCCATGTAGAGCACCACCCCTCCCCATAAGCAGCCAAGGCTGTTGGAGTGTCCTGCCTTAATCAGGATTAGCTTGGGGACAGGGCAGGAAAGAACCTCAGTGGACTCTACTGTGAGGAGACTGGAGGGGAGGTTTTTTGGAGAGAACACTGGGGTCACCCACATTCCCTAAATGTTCACAACCACGGAGTGGAAGTGGCTTCTACCCCACCCACAAAGTATCCCAAACCCCAAAAGGGAGTGCTTAGAAAACATGTGCCATAGAAATCAGAACTCCACAGGGCCCAAATGACCAATTTATTAGAGGCTTTGTGGGGATCGGGACAGTCTCAAACCTTTTCTGACATGTCCTGAGGACTCTGGGCCTGAGTCTACTTTTTAAAGCCATGCCGAAAGAGAAAAAATCTCAGATGCTTCATAAAATCAAACTTTTTGGAGCCTGGTGTATTCTGTGGAGCCCCATTTGGGTTTCCAGGTGCCCCCTGGCCCTGGGATCTCTCTGTCTTAGGAAGGGTGGCTCCAGTACAGCAGTGACCTCTTGGCTGAAGATCCCTCTGTGAAGCAGTGTGGTCTCCAATCCTGTCCTCTCCTGCATGTGGATTACCCACTTTGGGAAACAGAGTATAATCAGGTTCCCTCAGGATCAGGTTAGGGGCTGAGTGCTTGCGCTTGGCAAGCTGTGGGGACCAGGACATCTCGTTCAGAAGGGTCAGGCTCAGCTTTTCCCCTGCAGAGTGGAGCCTCCCTTTGAAGCTGACAGATTCTGCAGAATGGCAGGAAGGCTGCTGCCCAGCCCCTCTGCACCCTGTAGGTTCCAGGCTTCCTCTTCTCCAGTATGAGGGTTGCTGGCATTTGAGTCTGGGGGGCTTAGAGGCCTCCCAGGATGTACATTCCTTCCTCCAGTGGGCGTAGTCTGGCCTGGAGGATGAGGTCCTCACTCTGCTGGGAGCCCTCTCTGCCAGCTGGGAGACCCCTGGCCTGATCATTTTCCAGCCCCTGCTGTTCTCACTGGGAGGCTCTCCGACCCTTTGATGGCAGCACCAGCTCCTGGATCTCACTGCCGGCCTGGGGGTCCTGGGACCCAGAGGCTCAGCCCTGGCAGGCGCTTTCTGGATCGCCTGTGGTTCTCTGGCGCCCTCTGGTGGCATGACTCTCCTGGCCTTTTCAGGCTGGGTGGAAATACCCGTGGGCTCCGACCTGTGTGGTCTGTTCCTCTCCAGAGCTCTGGCTTGTGTAGGAAGTTTTGAGCTTTTTCTGTCTGGGCGCTGAACCCTCTGGAACCTCTCTGAGGACTTAAGGCCTGGTGGGGAGCCCTGGGCCTCACAATACCTTTCCTGCTGCGCTTGGAGCTCCTGGCCCGTGTTCAGTCCAGGGAGCCTCGCCCCAGCAAGGGGCAATGAGCAAGATCCTAAGTTGTTAAACAGGAAATAGGACTCCAGGATCCGCCGGGGAAGACCCCACTTCAGGTGTGCAATCCTCCTCCGCATCAGGGACTCCAGGAGCAGTTGTTTGCTCTTCTTGAGGACTGTCCCCTTGGGGAGGACAGTGAGGGCAGTGGGAGCACCCACCAGAGCTATGGCAGCTTCCGGGTCTGGGCCACACAGCACACAGGGACAGGCAGAGGGCGTGCCCAAGGGAGCAGTCAGAGATGGAGGGTTCCGGGGCTGCCGAGTCAGGCTGGGGACCTTCTCTGGATCTACCCCTTTGTCCCTTTGTCGTCTTCTGCAGGATTCAGGTTGGGATCCTGAATCCTTCTGCTGGGAAGCTGGATTGATCCCCACTCTGTGATCTCTGGCAGGGGTTGTGCCCTGGCTGGCCACATGCTCTCTCTCCCCACCCACCAGCAAGAAGACTTCACCCCAGTGGAGGAGAGGATCCATCTCAGGACAGGGAACAGAGATGAAACTATTCACAACCACTGCCTGTTCCTGTTCCATGGTCCCATGTCCAGAGCCAGTGAAGGCCGGGGGCCTTGGTAGGTTGTGTTTCCTGCCTGTGGGTCTCTCACCCCCAGAACAGTCAACTTGGAGACTGTCCCTCACAGCATCCTCTCCTCTGACCAGGTCCTTGTTTCCTTCCCTTGGTGCTCGAGGCCCTCCAACATCCTGATCTGTGCACTTTCTCTGGCTTCCTATATCCTGGAATTCTGCAACATCCTCAGCTCCACCCTCATTCTTACTTTCTTGCCCTTGTACCTGGATCTCTTCATCAATTTCACCTCTTAATTGTCCCTGGTCATCTCCAGCAGGAGCCTGACTCTCTGAGCCATCATCACTTGTGGTCCCACTCAGGTTTCTCTTCCCTTGTATTTGAATTTCTTCATCATTCTCACCTCCACCCTGTTCCTGGTTCTTCCTCTCCGATGAATGGGTTTTTCCATTACCTTTACTTTTTAACAGTCTCTGGTTCTTTGCTCTAAGCCTCCAGTTTTTTCCCCGAAGTCTCCAGATCGTTCTACCATCCTCATTTCCAGCCTTTCTCTGGATTCTCTTCTGTGATGCCTGATTTTCTGTAACATCTTTTCCAGTCAGCTCCCAGTTCCTCCTCCCTGGTGACTGGTTGTCCCCAATTTCACTATCAAACTGGCCCTGGTTCTCTCTCTTAGGTCTCTGAGTCTTTACACTGTCCTCACCTCCAGGTTCTCTCTGGTTTCTCTCCACTGGAGCCTGAATTTCTGTTCCATTCTCGCTTCCCATCTGCTCCTGGCTCTTCCACTCTGATAAAAGGATCTTTCTACCAAGATCACTTCTAAACAGACTCTGGGTTTCTTTCCCAGGTGCCCAGGTCTTTACACCATCCTCCCCTCCAACTTCTCTCAAGTTTCTCTTCCCTTGTATCTGAATTTCTGCCCCATTCTTACCTCCAGTCTGCTCATCTTTCTTCCATTCTTCTGAATAAGTTTCTCCATCAACTTGACTTGTTAATTTGCCCCAGTTCACTGACTCAGATGTCTGGGCATGTCCACCATCCTTGCCTCTAATATGTTCCTGATTCTTTCCCTTTGGTCTGTGAATCATTCCACTAAATTCATTTCCTGACTGACACTGATTTTTTTCCCAAAGTTCCTGGGTGTCTTTTTCATCCTCACCTTTAACCTCTCTCCTCCCTAGTGATTGAATGTCTGTACCATTCTCTTCTCTAAGTGGCTTATTCTTCTTCCTCCCTGCTGAATGAGTCTCCACATCAGTTTCACCGTTTATTTGTTCCTGGATCTCAGCCTCAGGTGCCAGGCTATTTGTACCATCCTCACCTCCTTCCTTTCTCTGGTCTCTCTTCTCTGATGCCTGAATTTCTGCTCTATGTTCACCTCTAATCCAGTTCTGAGTCTCCCAACATAGTATCTCAAGTTCTCTGTCAATTTCACTTGCTACTTGTCTCCGGTTTCCCCACCATGGTGCCTGGATCACCACCCAGTCCTCTCTTATCTCCCTGAGCTGCTTCCTGCTAGATATCTGGGTTTCTTCAGCATTTTCACCTCTTCTCAGGCCCTTATTTCCCCACTCCACTTGAATTTCATGACTTAATTGTTTCTGGCTCTCTCCCCAAGATGCTTGGGTCTTCCTAGCTTTCTCACTTCCACGTTGATCCTGCTTCTCCCACGCTGGTGTCTGGATCTCTGTAATATTCCCAATACATTCCTGTTTTCCCCAATCCAAGGCTTGGGTCTCTACACTATCCTCTTTTTTTACTTCTCCCAGGTTCTGTCTCCCAGATGACAGGGTTTGTGCAGCATCCTGACCTCCAACCTGGTCCTTGTTTCTTCCGTCTTCTGTCTGAATTTCCACATCAGCATCACCTTTCATCTGCTCTTGTTTCTCCCACTCTGACGTCTGGGTCTTCTCACTGTTCTCATCTCTAGTCTGACCCTGCTTCCCCAATTCTTGAGCCTGGATCTGCTCCCCATCTTCCCCTCCAGCCTCTTTCTTGTCCTTCCTCTCAAACGTCTGGGTCTCCACAGCATCCTCACTTCCATTCTTATCCTGGTTCTCCCACTCAGGTGTTTGGGTCTCTGCATCAGTTTTACATCTTAACTCTTCTTGGTTCTCTCCCATATGTGCCTGGGTTTCAGGGGGATTCTTACCTCCAGCCTCCCTCTGGTTTCTATTCCCTAGTTCCTGAATGTTGGTTCTACTCTCAACTCCCATCCGGTCCTGGTTATCCCACCCTGGTATCAAGATCTCTCCATCAGCTTCACTTATTACTAGTCTCTGGTTTGCACACTCCAACACATTAGTCTCTGCATCACACTCCATTCCAAAGTCTACTGGGAACTGCTCCCCAGATGCCTGCATTTCTGAAACATCTTCCCATCTGCTCCCTCTCTGGTTCATCTCCCTTGGAGCCTGGGTCTCTCTGCTATCCTCTCTGCCTGCTGTCTGTTTTTTACCCCCTGGTTCCCAGGCCTCTGGTGGGCAGTCCCAGGACTTCCAAGTGCACATTCTCGGTGTTTGGTGAGAATGATCAGGCAACAGCTCTCTGGAGCAGAACTGCAGCCTCTGAGCTGAAAGTAAGTTTGGAAGAGAGGTGGTTAAGGTCATGGAGGTGGGGTGAGACCTCGTGCTGATGACAGGCTCCGGTGACACCAACCTTTCCTGTGAGTGAAGCAGCAGCTGCTCCATCTCGTAGCACATGTCCAAGGCAGGGTGAGTCTGACCATCTCTGAGACACCAAGGTACCTGCCATGCTTTCCAGGAACTGTCCTGAGGCATTAGACAGGTGCTTGAAATGGACACGGTACAAAAAATGGGGTCAGAGTGGGTGTGAACACCTGAAGGTGGGCCCGGACTTGGGTGCTGTGGTGAGAGCAGGTTCTGGGTCCATGATTCCTGGAGGCTCCTCTGGTATCCCCATCTCTGCCTTTGTACCCGTTGATGAGAATCTAGGCCCCTGAACTTTCCAGGACTGAAGAAGAATTCAGGAGTCAGCTCAAAGACAGTTTTGCACGTCATGGAGGGCACTGCCTGCTTCTGCAGTGGCACCTGTAGGTGAGAACAGAGAAGCAAAATCCTTGCACACATATTAACTAGTGTAATCCATACAGACAGAATAGTCAGGGAAGTCTTCTTGGAGGAAGTGACATTTGGAGACCTGAATGAAGTAAGGAGCAAAGCAAGTGACATCTGAAGAAAGAGCGTTATAGGCAGAGGAAACATTAAGTACAAAGGCTTGAGGATGGAACAAGGTCACATGTACAGGAACAGCAAAGAAGACCATGTAGCCAGAATGAAACCAGTAATGAGGAGATCACTGGGAGATGAGATCAGAGACAAACACAGGACAGATTATGCTGGTCCTTAGAGTCGTGATTAGGAGTGTGAATTTTATTATGAGTTTATTATGAATATTATTATGAGTATCTTATACTTACAGATAATGTAAGTATAAGAGCCATTGCAGGGTTTTGAGCACCTAAGTGCTATGATCTGTTTCTAAAAGTTGTTCTAATGGCTGGGCATGGTGGCTCATGTCTGTGATCCCAGCATTTTGAGAGGCCAAGACGGGTGGATCACTTGAGGTCAGGAGTTTGAGACCAGCCTGGCCAAAATGGCAAAACCCCATCTCTACTAAAAATACAAAAATTAGCTGGGTATCATGGCACATGCCTATAATCCCAGCTACTCAGGAGGCTAAGGCAGGAGAATCGCTTGAACTCAGGAGGCGGAGGTTGCAGTGAGCCAAGATCATGGCACTGCATTCCAGCCTGGGCGACAGAGTGAGACTCCATCTAAAAAAAAAAAAAGAAGAAGAAGAAAGAAATCCACAGAGTCCGCTAGGCATGGTGGCTCACCCCTGTAATCCTAGCAATTTGGGAGGCCAATGTGGGTGGATCACGTGAGGTCAGGAGTTCAAGACCAGCCTGGCCAACATGGTAAAATCCTGTGTCTACTAAAAATACAAAAATTATCTGTGTGTGATGGCGTGTGCCTGTAATCCCAGCTTCTCAGGAGGCAGGAAAATCACCTGAACCTGAGGGGCTGAGGTTGCAGCAAGCTAAGATGGTGCCACTGCACACCAGCCTCAGCAACAGAGTGAGACTCCCTCTCAAAAAAAAAAAAAGAAAGAAAGAAAGAAAAAAGGAAAGAGAAAGAAGAAGGCCATTCTGGTGACTATATGGAGGATGGGCTGTTGTTGGATAAGAGAAGCAGCAAGAACTGGGCAGAAGGCTGTTGCTATGGTTCAGGTGAGACATGATGGTGTCTCTGCCCAGGAAGCTGTGGTATGGTTGGGAAAAGTGATTAGATTTGAGATACAATTTCCAAGTAGAGCCCCTGGGACTTGCAGATGGATTGAATGTGTGGAATAAGGGAAAGAAGGGAGATCAGATCCTGGGTTTGGGGCTTGGCCACTGCTCTCCCTCAGCAGTATGAGTTCTCCTGTGATTCATTTCTGGTATACCAGGGATAGAAACAAATGACAGAGACAATCTTGGTGCCGAGGGAAAAAGGGTGAAGGTATATGAGACCCACTCACCTTGATGACATTCCTTGTGCCGAAGCGGGTCCTAGTGACCTGGTGCCAATAGCGCCGGACCTGCCAGACCAGAAAGAGGCAGAGGACAAGCAGGTTGCCACAGCACTGAGGGTCCCTGCAGCTGTGATCCTGGGAGAACAGGCCCTGCACTGGCTCCCACTCAGGGCCATGGAATGGCCCCACCACGGCACAGGCACCCAGCAGTGACAACAACATGGCAAAGTTTAGGTCAAGAAGATGGTGCTGGGAGCTAGAGGGAAGGCCTGGCACATCTGATGCAGCCAGCTACAGTAGGGTAGCCGCCACCTCATAGCCCTTCTGTCACTGAGGCCACCTCACAAAGGAGGCTGATGCCCCAGCCTCAACTCTGACCCTGGTGCCAGGGCTGGCTAGCATGTTCTTGATGCAAGTAAGGACAGTGTTGGGGAATTGCTCAAAAGTAATTAACAGGAAGAAGATAGCCGGGTTTGGTGGTGCGTGCCTGTAATCCCAACTACTCGGGAGGCTGAGGCAGGAGAATAACTTGAACCTGGGAGGCAGAGGTTGCAGTGAGCCAAGATCGTGCCATTGCACTCCAGCCTGGGCAACACAGTGAGACTCAGTCTCAAAAAAAAAGGAAGGCCGGGCGCGGTGGCTCACGCCTGTAATCCCAGCACTTTGGGAGGCCGAGGCGGGTGGATCACCAGGTCAAGAGATCGAGACCATCCTGGTCAACATGGTGAAACCCCGTCTCTACTAAAAATACAAAAATTAGCTGGGCATGGTGGCACATGCCTGTAGTCCCAGCTGCTCGGGAGGCTGAGGCAGGAGAATTGCTTGAACCCAGGAGGCGGAGGTTGCGGTGAGCCGAGGTCGTGCCATTGCACTCCAGCCTGGGTAACAA
>PVKV010033863.1:0-18270 GCA_004027835.1 Alouatta palliata
AAAAAAAAAAAAAAAAAAAAAATGACTTCTCTAACTTGGACAAGAATAAAACTTTATATATTTTAAATATCAAATATATTTAGAAAATGAATCTATACCTGTTGTCTATTAGGTGAATTAGTAAGCCAAATTATGAGATCTCTGAAAATATCTAATGAAGTGGTAGTATTACTACTTCTGGCTATGGTAGAGTAACTGGAATCAAAAGTATCCTCTTGTTATTAAAAATAACTAAAAGCTAGATAAAATTATTAAAACAACTCTTTTCACTAATGACAAAAAGGACAAAGAATCATGACCCCTGATAGAAGTGATATAAATGAAGTGAGCATGACAATCGCCCTGGTGCACTTTCTGAATTACAGTACAGAGAGTAGGATCTAAAGCACACAGGGTACAACAGTCTTTCTAAGTTGAAGAAACAAAAATCAGAGGACAAGGAGACAGTGGCAGCAGCCATCTGTGAGGCAGACTACCAGGAAAGAAGGAGCTACACCAAGGAATGACTCTAGAAATTTGCTCAGTGACTCTCCTATAGAAATAAAAATATATGAAGCTACGATGGCCAAATATTTTTAAAATTTGGTGAGAAATAGAAACCTACCTTTATTCGTTTGCTAGAGCTGCTGTAGCAAACTACTACAAACTACTAATGCAGTTGCTCAGAACAATAGGAATTTAGTGTCTAATAATATGGAGGTAGAAGTCAGAGATCAAGATATTTATTGACAAAGTTGATTCCATTGAGACTACAGGGAAAAAAATCCTTTTTATACTTGCCTCCTAACTTGGGGTATTTGTTGACATTCCTTAGCTTTTGTTGTATCGCTCCTATCTCTGCCTTTAATTTCACATGGCATTCTGCCTCTGTGTGAAGGGGAATCTATTCAAATTTCCCCTTTTTATAAAGACATCAATCCAAGAAGCTCAGTTCATATTTGAAATAGACACCAGAAAACCCAGACCAACAAACATCATAATCAAATTGCTAAAAACAGTAGTTTATTTTAATAATGCAGAATAGAAGGAATATTAAATCAAGAGAAAAGGAAAGAATAACTGAATAATTCTTATCTCAATCTATAAAATCCAGAAGATGCCGAGATGACATTTTTTAAAGTTCTTTTATTCTCTTCTCTTTTCCTATATTTCTTGAATAATTCAACATTTTTCTTCTCTTCCTCATTCTCTTCGCTTTCCTTTCTCTTTTCTTCCAGAAATATTTGATCCTAAAGTCATTTTTTTTTCCAGATAAAATAAAGATGATTTGGACATAATGGTAGCCTGATGTGATGTGCAGAAACCTAATGAGGTTTGTATGGAGGTTGCCCACACAGTATATATAGAAAATCTACTTGGAGACATGGCCTGGCACAGAGTGTTGGGCCCCAGTGGAGTGAAGAGGGTATCTATGCATTCTAGCCCAGCATGAGAAGTCAGAGTCTAGAGTAAGTAGTCAATAAAAAAAAAAAAAAAACTCCTGAAGAGAAATAAGTACATAAGCATGGACAGCTCTGTCCACTTAAAAGGATATAGAGCCACAACCCCACAATAGCCATGAGCACTCCTATCACCAGACCTTGGCTTATACATGTCATTTTTCTTTTAAAAAAAAGTCTTGATTCTTTGGAGAAATGAGTGAATCCAGGGATAAAGCTGAGAGCTGGTAAATACAAGATGTGCCTGGTACTTCTTGTCATGCAAAAAATCAAAGAAATATCCATAAAATAAAACAATCGGGGTGTCAGAAGGACAGAAAAGCCAGTTTGAATTACTCTGGCTAAATCTGGGACAAATATAAATAATAACACATTAAATTTTTCTTGAAGTCTATAAATATATGATTAAATTAGTAAAGATTAGTAAAGAATAGAGGAGCTGCCTAGCTTCAAAATGACTTATTAATAACGAATGGAAAAGAATAAATTTTCAGTTGGAGAAGATGAGTAGCACCTAAATCAAGTGATCACAATAAACATTATCAAAAAGTGGACAAAGCAAAGTGCTTCTACCCATTGGATGTCGTCTTCATCCTTTTTATGTTGCTACAACAAAGTATTCGAATTTGGTAATTTATAAAGAAAAAGTTTACAGCCATTCTTAACAATGTAGACACACTCTGAGAAATTATTAAGTGATTTTGACACTGTGAGCTTAAAGTGTATTTACACACAGCTAGATGGTATAGCCTACTACACACCTAGGCTATAATATTCGTAGGCTATAAACCTGTAAAGCATGTTATTGTGTTGAATACTGTAAGCACCTGTAACATGAGAGTAAATGTGCATCCAAACACTTCTAAACATAGAAAAGGTACAGTAAGAATATGATGTTGAATGTTATGAGACCATTCTCATATAAACTGTCTACCATTGGCTGGAAGCTCTTTATGCAATACATGACTGTATATAGTAATGATTCTGGAGGTTGGGAAGTCTAAGAGCAGGCAGCTCATCTGGTGAGAGTTTTGTGCCACTTCAACTCATGGTGGAAAATGAAAAGGGAAGTGGATGTGTGCAAGCAGAACAAACATGAGAGGAAACTACCTACTCTCACAGCAAATTAATTCAGTCCCACATAAGAAAGAATCTACTCTTCTGAACCAGCATCAATCTATTCATGAAGGATCTCCCCTCAGGACCCAAACACCTCCCACCAAGCCCTGCTTCCCAGCACTGTCACACTGAGAATCAAATTTCAATGAGTTTTGATGCAAACAAACCACACCCAAACTACAGCAGATGCAATAAGGACACAGAATCATTTCTTTTATATCCCTATCAAAGATGAATAAACTCAATCTAATCTTAAGGAAATATCAGACAAATTAAAATTGACAACACTTTTAAAAATAACTGGTCCTAGTCTTCATAACATTCAAAGGCATATATGCCAAAGAAAGACCGAAAAACTATTTCAGATTGAAAGAGACTAAGGAAACTTCACAACTAAATGAAGGGCTTGAATCTGAATTAGAGCTTTCTGCTGAAAAGAACTTTATTGGGAAAATGCTGAAACTTGAATGGAGCATGACGAATGCGTGGTAGAAATGCATCAGTGTTATTTTATCTGTCACAGTATTGTGGCTATGCAGGGAATGTTCTTGTTTTAGAAAATACATTCAAAGTTTTCAAATCTATTAAAATATCAGATTGGCAACATCCTTTCTAACAGTTGAGGAAAAAAAATCTTGTTCTTTTCTTCAAACTTTTTCATTAGTTTTAGATTATTTATAAAGTATTGCAATAAAAATTTAGATTCCACTGGATTACACAAAGCTTTATTTAAAAAAAATCTTATATTAAAAATGAACTCTAAAAGTTAAAGCCAGATGTATTGGGAGAGTATATTTGTAAAACTTAATGAAAGCCAATTCCACATAGGAACAACTATTTTAATAAATTAGACAAATGCTTCTCTATTACACATAAGAATTTAAGAATCATATTACACCTTGTAAATATCTTGTATGTATAGGAGTATAAACAGGATTACATATTTAATGATAAATTTGATTAACACAGCTCTCAGCAACATTGTGTTGAGATGACCTCAGAAGTCACATCTAGTCTCTGAGAATCTTGTGAACAATTAGTGATCAAGCATTTTCATGTGAAAAATAGCCAAAAATTTGGCTCACAGCAAATAAACCTTGTAAGAATAACTATTCATTTGGATTAAAGAGTTTTCCAAGCATATCAAGATAGGCTATGTTTATGATAAAAATGTATTTATAGCCATCCTTTCTCAATTTAATCTTGAGTTGTGTAAATCTGGTGAAAATCATTTTGATCTTTGATTTTAGTATAAGTAGAAAAATGGATCACAAGAAAGCTTTTTCCTTCAAAAGGTTTATATTTTCTAAAATTAAAAGACAAATATCAATAAACAAAGCCTGAGATACATATATTATTTTCTGAAACATATCTAACCACCAAATTATTTTCTTGATCTATATACATAAGCAAGAATTAGTAACACAGCTAAAAACCACTACCTTGATGGGATAATATACCCTTACTATGTTAAAATGCAACTAAACGAGTTAGTTTTTCTGTTTTAATCCAAAAGTACCCCAAGACTATTTATTTATAAACAAAGCAGTGGCATACCAAGGGTTCCTTTGGGTCTGTGAGATAATGAATACAAGATCTAAATCCAGTCTGTTGAATTTCAGACTTACAAAATTGTTGTTACTAAATAAAGAATGTGATTTTTCAAAACTCTCAAATATTTTCTCCAAAATCATTCCATCAAAAATATTTTCTTAAGAAGTCCTAAGAAAGATCTTTCTGCACAAATATTTCCAAAATAGAACTTTCTACTCTGATTTTTCCCTCAAACTTCTACATGCATAACATTTTCCTACTATTTAAATTGTGTAAGCATTTGAGGTAGAATAACTATTTTAAACAGGTCATACTATAGGTGAATTGTAATTTTTTTTAACTAATGAGAGGAAGGAGTATTGACCAATATCTGGAGTAGCTGCAAGTGCAGAAGTAACCAAAAGAACTCTGACATTACCAAAATAAGCTTAGAGGTAATCAATGACCAAAACGTATGTTTATTGATTAATCACTATTAAAATATAAAGCCCTGTCTTTATCATTCATATCCCAATCAAGTGACATCTTTTAATTTATTGCCTGAAATATTACAACATTATGTGTCTAATTATCCATATCCACCATTTTTAATGCTTTAGGTAAAATAAAAAGAGTTATTTATGACAAATCCACAGTCAATATCATATTGAATGGGCAAAAGCTGGAAGCACTCCCTTTGAAAACCAGTACAAGACAAGGATGTCCTCTATCACCACTCCTATTCAACATAGTATTGGAAGTTCTGGCCAGGGCAATCAGGCAAGAGAAAGAAATAAAGGTATTCAAATAGGAAGAGAAAAAGTCAAATTCCCTCTGTTTGCAGGTGACATGATTGTATATTTAGAAAATCCCATCCTTTCAGCCCCAAAACACCTTAAAATGATAAGCAACTTCAGCAAAGTCCCAGGATAGAAAATCAATGTGGAAAAATCATAAGCATTCCTTTACACCAACAACTGACAAGCAAAAAGACAAATCATGAGTGAACTCTCCCATTCACAATCACTACAAAGAGAATAAAGTACCTAGGAATACAGCTAACAAGAAAAGTGAAGGATCTCTTCAAGGAGAACTACAAACCACTGCTCATGGAAATACGAGAGGATGCAAAGAGATGGAAAAACATTCCATGCTCATGGATAGAAATAATCAATATTGTGAAAATGGCCATACTGTCCAAAGTAATATATAGCTTCAATGCTATTCCCATCAAATTACCATTGACATTCTTCAGGGATTAGAAAAACTTTTAAATTTCTTATGGAATTAAAGAAGACCCTGTATAGCCAAGATAATCCTAAGCAAAAAGAACAAAACTGAAGGCATCACACTACCTGACTTCAAACTATACTACAAGGCTACAGTAACCAAAACAGCATAGTACTGGTACCAAAACACACACATAGACAAATGGAGCAGAACAGAGACCTCAGAAGTAACACCAAACATCTACGACCATCTGATCTTCAACAAACCTGACAAAAACAAGCAATGGAGAAAGAATCTCCTATTCAGTAAATTGTGCTGGGAAAACTGGCTAGCCATATGCAGAAAATTAAAACTGGACCCCTTCCTTATGCCTTATACAAAAACTAACTCAGGAGGGATTAAAAACTTAAATGCAAAACCTAAAACCATAAAAACCCTAGACATAGGCATGGGCAAAGACTTCATGACAAAAAAGTCAAAAGCAATTGCAACAAAAGCCAAATTGACAAATGAAATCTAATTAATTCTGCACAGCAAAAAACAATCTATTATCAAAATGAACAGGCAACCTACAGAATGGGAGAAAATTTTTGCAACCTACCCATCTGACAAAGGCTAATATCCAGAATTTAAAAGGAATTTAAACAAATTTAGAAGAAAAAAATATTGAAAAGTAAGCAAATGATATGAACAGACACTTCCCAAAAGAAGACATTTATGCAACCAACAAATTTGAAAAAAGCTCAACATCACTGATCATCAGAGAAATACAAATCAAAACCACCATGAGACACCATCTCATGCCAGTCAGAATGGTGATTATTTAAAAGTCAGGAATCAATAGATGCTGGCAAGGCTGTGGAGAAATAGGAACCCTTTTACACTGTTGGTGGGAGTGTAAATTAGTTCAACCATTGTGGAAGATAGTATGGTGATTCCTCAAGCATCTTGAGATCCAGAAATACCATTTGACCCAGCAATCCTATCACTGGGTATCTACCCAAAGGAATACAAATTATTCTACTATAAAGACACATGCACTCATATGTTCATTGAAGCACTATTTACAATAGCAAAGACATGGAACCAACCCAAATGCCCATCAGTGAGAGACTGGATAAAGAAAATGTGGTACTATATACACCACGGAATACTATGCAGCTATTGGATGAAGCTGGAAGCCGTCATCCTCCACAAACTAACACAGGAACAGAAAACCAAATACCGCATGTTCTAACTCATAAATGGGAGTTGAGCAATGAAACATACAGACACAGAGAGGGAAACAACAAACACGAAGGCCTGTTAGGGGGTTCGGGTGAGAGGAGTGAACTTAGAGGACAGGTCAGTAGTTGCAGCAAACCACCATGGCACAGGTACGCCTATGTAGCAAACCTGCACATTCTGCAGGTGTATCCCATTTTTTTTAAGAATAATTTTTTTTAAGTCAAAGGAAGAAGTGAGAAGTATCCTTCTTCCCATTCAAGAGTAACTTTTATCTCTGAGCTTGTTCACTTACTCACTCCACCAGACATTTAAATGAGCCTTTCATGGGCCAGCTACTGTGCTGGAGGCAAAGAGAACAGTACCCAACACCCCTGAGCTTACTGACCATCGGGGAGGAGGAGACACATTAAATTAACTATGAAGCAGATTAGGAAAGGGAAAGTAAGCAGCTCTAGAAACAGAGCAGGGAACAGTAACTGTGTTTAATGTAAAAGTACTCACCAGGAAACTGATGTTAAAACTGAGAATTGAAGGAAGAGTAGGATTTAGGAAGATAAACAGAGAGAGACCAGAGATCCAGGCAGATGAAAGAGGATGTTCAAAGACCCAGAATCAAGAAAAACAAAATGGGACATTTGAAGACCTGCAGTAACTTTAATAACCTGGAGCCACTGAAGGGAGGTGACCAGCCTGCTTCATACTGGTTAGGGATGAGGCTAGAGATGCAAGTAGCAAACAAATGATTCAGGGCTTACACATTTAAGTCAGTTTTTGAGACAGGAGTGTTTTTGTTTTGTTTTGTTTTGTTTTGTTTTGTTTTGTTTTGTTTTGTTTTGTTTTGTTTTGTTTTGTTTTAGACATATGGAAAGCCATTTAAAAGTTTCATTCAAGAAGTGACTCTTGGTGATGATTCACACTTTTAAAATGTCCTATAACCAGGAATTTTTTATTGAATGCTGAACAGACCTAAGAGATCACAACAAATCTTTGGTGCATTTTCTAGGCATCATTCTGTCATCTTTGGTACTGTTCTACAAATTCCATCCCGCTTCACCTCCCTGAATAGTGATCTCTATTTCTTTTATTCAGTGAGGCCTCCTGTGAGACAGCCAGGTGGGAGGGGCTTCCTGGCAAAACTGCAACTGGCCTGCATACTGGGGTGGAGACACAGAAGACTGTGCCATTTGCACAGGCGAGGAGCCTGACTCCACCTCTTCTTGTGTGGACTGTGGGATTCAAATAGTGAGGTGGAAGTGCACCAGCCAAGACTCTGGACTTGTGGAGAGTCCCTGTTTCCTCTGGCCCCACCTTTATAATTTTTTTTTTCTTTTCATGCAATAAAATCATGCTTTACTCACCCTTCAAACTGTCTGTGAGCCTAAACTTTCATGACCATGGGACAAGGACTCTCTTTAGCTGAACTAAGGAAAAGTTCTGCAACACTTGCTCTGTTTAGAATTTCCCTCCCTGTATCCACATTGGGAAAGTGTCTCCAGGTTTTCCTTGTTTCCCTGCTCTTAGGGATCATAGTTCTGACCTGCCAGTTGTCCAGTGTCTAAATGTGGTTGCCACATATATTCTGTAGTTTTCTACTTGTTCATAGTGGAATAATAAGTATAGTTCCAGTTAGTTCCAGTTACTCCATTGTGACAGGGAACAGCCTCTGCATGCTGTTTCTACTTAGATGATATGAGCATTTTGGAGACTTCAGGGGATCCATGCTCCCTCTCCCCAACTCACTCTTTTGAGCCACCAATGGAAGCAACTAGCTCAAAATTGTCTAATAATTTTAGAAATTGCACCCAAAAACCAAATTTGTATTTATTGTATTCAGTTTATTGAAAGTGCATGCTGTTTTAAACAATAAGAAAAGCAACTACATATAATCTATTATTTATTGTGTGCCGAGTTTTGTGATAGTGGCTTTTCATAATTTTTTAACTTGATTTCTTAAAAAATCTTTATAAAAGAGGGCATGGCATACTTGGTTTTAATCATGAGGAAATCCACACAGTGGTTGTCCCAAAGTCAAATGAGTAGTAAGTGATTACAAACTTTGCACTTGTCTGTCTACCTCTTCTCATTATCTTCTAATTTACTGTAGGTATGTCTACTAACAAAATTACCTTTCAGGAAAATTTGGTCCTCTGGAAAACATTTTTCTGGGTGACAATATCTCACTACACTTTTTAAAATCAAGTCTGTCTTGTTCATATTTACGTATTTTGCTCTAATACATTCAGAATGTTTATGCTTTTCCTAAGAACAAAACTAAACTGAGAATTAACATTCAACTTAAACTACATTCTCAGATCCAACTAAAGTTTGTGCCAATTGGAGCTGCTATTAACGTTATGTCAGATTCTAAATCTAAATTTAAAATTGTTTCTAAGAATGGAGAAGAGTCTAGCATTTTATGTAGAAACATGCTGTATTGAGAATGCTTACTGTTAAGACTGTTTTTTAAATGGAAGAAATCTAGTATTCAGAAAGAGATGAGCTGACTGTAACAAAAAACTCTCAGTAGCAACCTTTTAAAAATAGTTTTTTCAGATTATTTTCATAAGTAATGAAAGAGAAAATTTATATGGTATTGGAGAATTGCAATTGAAAATTATTCGTTAGTCAATATTACCTCTTTCTTCTCAAAACCTCTGAAAAGTTTATAGCCAATAACAGATTCATTCATTAAACTAGAAATAGAAAATGTCTGGTGCAGATACTATGGTTTCTATATGACCTATTAGACAATAGGGCTGTACTTCCCACAGCTAATGCATTATGATTATTTTCCTTCTTTCTTTTTCTGTTTTTTTTAAACTCTCATTTGTTTTTCTGATATCTCTCAATCTGTTTTTGCTTTTCCAATTTTCTTTTCTTTTTAAATTAAAAAAAAATAGAGAGAGAGAAAAATTCAGGCACACAAAGGGAAGATTAAATTATAAATACTATCATTCTTGGTTTCATACAGTTCATTGGCTGGGTGCCATGGCTCAGGCCTATAATCCCAGCAATTTGGGAGGCTCAGGAGGGCAGATCGTGAATTTTAAGAGATCAAGACCATCTTGGCCAACATGGTGAAACCCCGTCTCTACTAAAAATACAAAAATTAGCTGGGCATGGTGGCACGTGCCTGTGGTCCCAGCTACTTGGGAGGCTGAGGCAGGAGAATCACTTGAACAGGAGATGGAGGTTGCAGTGAGCTGAAATCATGCCACCTCTCCAGCCTGGTGACGGAGCAAGATTCCATCAAAAAAAAAAAAAAAGTAATTAGAGTGGATTTATGTGAAACCTATTTTGTATTTTGTTCTCCTAGAGCTGAGGCTGGTTGATATATAGGTAAGTGATATTAAAAATTCACATCAATATTTTAATTAATACCCAGTTCAAACTGTAAATTATATCTTTAGTTCAACCACAGGAAAATATAAATAACTCTAACATCTCTCAGTTTGGGAGGAGAAATCTTTCCTAAGTTGATCAGTAACAGAAAGAGCCCAGATAAAATGGCTAGCCATTGCTAAAGAGTGCTGCCTCCCATTCCCCTCATGAAAGCAAGCAGAAAGACAAACAAGTCACAACAGTTTCAGAAGTTAAGGATAACACACAACATTTGTTTTTTTCCCCCAAAATCTGACATTAAAAAAATACAAATTCTAGAGCAGATGAGATCGGATTGAGAAAAATGAATGATATCTATGGATGCATCCTGTAACAGGACAGCAAACAAGACTGGAAGGAGGAAGGAAGGGGCTTGGATCAAATAGCATAGAATGCTGGCAGAAACTGAAGAACCCTGCTTCAGGGTGCAGGTGACAAATAGTGCAAGGATGGTGGGGAGAGGGTCTGCACCCTGCCTTGCTGCACCACTGCAGCCAGACTCCAGCATCAGGGTGCACACGGAAGATGGTCCTCTGAGAATCTGTCTCCTTAGTCCCTGGAGGCCTCAGAAGCAACAACAGTTCTGACATTCAAAGCACAGACGTTGTGGCTGAGCTTCTTGTTTGGAATTCATGGATCTGGAATCCTGAACTCCAGTTCGGAAGAGAGCCAATCACAAGTCAGCTCCCTCTGCAGCTACATACACAAAAGAGAGAAGACAGAGAGGATGAGTCACATTCTCCCGACCCTTTCATGTATATTAGTCTTCTAGAGAATATATTCTATTCAATGTACTAGAATTGGATGAATTAGATTAGCAATTTTTCTAGAATAAATTGGAGGTTCAGCTAAAGTTGAGGAGACAGAAGTGCAAGAGAAAAAAATTTATCCTCTGGAGGTCTGCTCAATATAATACTCATTGAAATTTCCTCATTCAGAAGGAAAGTGACAGAGTGGTCTCCAGATGCCTCATATACAGGCCACTAAAGGAGCATATTAGTCCATTTTCATGCTGCTCATAAAGACATTCCGAAGACTAGATAATTTATACAGAAAAAGAGGTTTAGGACTTACAGTTTCACATGGCTGGGGAGGCCTCATGATCATGGCAAAAAGTGAAGGAGAAGCAAAGGCATGCCTTACATGGTGGCAGGCAAGAGAACATGGGCAGAAAAATTGCCCTTTACAAAACCGTCAGATCTCATGAGACTTATTCACTGTCATGAGAACAGAATGAGAAAAACCCAGGAAGTTGAAACCCTGAATAGACCAATAACAAGGCTGAAGTTGAGCAGCAACTAATAGCCTACCGAACAATAAAAACCCAGGTCCAGATGGATTGACAGTTGAATTCTACCAGACATACAAAGAGGAGCTGGTACCACTCCTTCTGAAACTATTCTGAACAGTACAAAAAAAGGGAATCCTTCCCAAATCATTTTATGAGACCAACATCATTCTGATATCAAAACGTCACAGAGACTCAACAAAAAAAGAAAACTTCAGGCCAATATCCATGATGAACATAGATGCAAAAATCTTCAATAAAATACTGGCAAACCAATGTCAACGGCACATCAAAAAGTTTGTCCATCATGAACAAGTAGGCTTCATCCCGGGGACGCAAGGCTGGTTCAACATACACAAGTCTGTAAACATAATTCACCACATAAACAGAACCAAACACAAAAACCACATGATTATCTCAATAGATCCAGAGAAGGCCTTCGACAAAATTCAACAGCCCTTTATGCTAAAACTCTCAATAAACTAGGTATCGACAGAACGTATCTCAAAATAATAAAAACTATTTATGACAAACCCACAGCTAATATCATACTGAATGGGTAAAAACTGGAAGCATTCCCTCTGAAATGTGGCATAAGACAAGGATGCCCTCTCTCACCACTCCTATTCAATATAGTATTGGAAGTTCTAGTCAAAGCAATCTAAGCAGATCTTAATTAATCTCAAAAAATGACTGTAAAATTGTAGGTGAGTTACCAGAGTGAAGAATATGAAATGCTTCCCTTATTAAAATGGTAGAATTAAATAGTTAAATAATAATAGTGTTATCATCAGTTTTGAAAGGCCAAATCAATCACTGAAAGAGCCATGGTCCCTTAGTGGAACTACTAAAACCAGAGGCTAAGCCAACACATCCCAAGTAGGAAGACTTTTAACTCAGGACACCCTCGGGCCTGGATCTGGTGCTGCTGCCTGCTTCTAGCACTGCTACTAAATCATGAGAAAATAGAGTAGAATGTACCTAGGACAATAAAAATCTAAATGACCTCCAAGTATTTCAGAAGAAATTTAGCATCACTCTTATCATTACAAAAAGCAAACTGAAACAAATTAATGCTAACATTGATCATTTGAGTGCTCATTAAATAGGCAATGTTCTAGAAGATTTACTAAACATGCTATTTTTTTAAGTATTCTAACTGGAACTTTTCTAGAGGGTAGTATTATTCTAAGTTTTCATGTGAGATAACAGAGGTTTGCCATGTTACATAACCTCCCAAATTCAGGAGCTAGAAAGTAAATCATTTACCACACATCAGTGATGAGCATTTTGCTAATCACTTAACAAGGAAACCAGGGATTATAACAGAGAAACACAAATGTCAAAATTTTTTGATGTTGTGTCTGCATAATCCAGAAGTATAGAATTGTTCATAACCCTTTACCCAAATATTTAATCGAAGTTTCATGTATAAATACTTTCATATAAGTATTCTTATGATTCACCAAAAAACTCCAGGATCAACCTAAAAATCGAACAGTGTGGCATTGCATTAAAAATTATAGTGTATTCACTCTTTAAAAAGATACAGCTATAAAAACCCATAATTATGAAGACTTTATAAAAATCCAAGCTGAATACCTTGGATTTTATATAAGCAAGTTACATAAGCAAAACAGAAGATAGCAAATTATATAAGCAAAGCAAAATCATGTAAATTTATTATATTTTATATAAAGTATATAATAAATAAAATTATATAAACCAAATTATATGAGCAAAACAAAAATCACATAACTGTGATGCTATTAATAGACTGTAAAGAATAGTTTGAGTGGCAGGCAGACCAGTAGATAATCAGACATATTGGAATGAAAGATAAAAAGATGGATAACAAAATACCAGCAGTATTTGGAATGGGACTGGGATAATTTATTTTTTTCATTTCCCAGATTTCCTGAAATGTATTCTTACTAAATTTAACATTTAAAAATAACTATGTATCTAAATGATTAAATTTGAGCCAATGGGGTTTGGTATGAAAATGGATAATTCTCATTAATTTTGTTGATATTGGAAAACATTGCTGCAAACACTACTAAAAGGGTGACTAAAGGGAGACAGCTATTCAAAGCCAATATTTCCAGTGGCTATGCTAAGGCAAAGATGGAAATAATAGACTCTACGAACTCCAAAGGAGGGGAGGGAGAAAGGCTGTTCCTTTCCATGCTTAGTATTTCTTTCAGGAGCTCTTGTAGGGCAGGTCTGGTGGTGACAAAATCTCTCAATAATTTCTTGTCCATAAAGGATTTTATTTCTCCTTCACTTATGAAGCTTAGTTTGGCTGGATATGAGATTCTGGGTTGAAAGTTCTTTTCTTTAAGGATGTTGAATGTTGGCCTTCACTCTCTTCTGGCTTGTAGGGTTTCTGCCGAGAGATCTGCTGTGAGTCTGATTGGCTTCCCTCTGTGGGTGACCTGACCTTTCTATCTGGCTACCCTTAGCATTTTTTCCTTCATTTTGACCCTGGTGAATCTGACGATTATGTGCCTTGGGGTTGCTCTCCTTGAAGAATATCTTTGTGGAGTTCTCTGTATTTCTTGAATTTGAAATTTGGACTGCCTTGCTAGGCTTGGGAAGTTCTCCTGGATAATATACTAGAGTGTGTTTTCCAGCTTGGATTCATTCTACCGTCATATTCAGGTACACCGATCAAGTGTAGATTAGGTTTTTTCACATAATTCCATATTTCTTGGAGGCTTTGTTCATTTCTTTTCACTCTTTTTTGTCTTGTATTGCCTTCTCTTTTTATTTCATTGAGTTGATATTCAATCTCTGATATCCTTTCTTCTGCTTGATCGATTCGGCAATTAAAACTTGTATTTGCTTCACGTAGTTCTTGTGCTGTGTTCTTCAACTCCATCAAGTCATTTATGTTCTTCTCTAAGATGGTTATTCTAGTTAGCATTTCGTCTAACCTTTTTTCAAGGTTTTTGGTTACTTTGCATTGAGTTAGAACATGTTCCTTTAGCTCCAAAAAGTTTGTTACTATCCACCTTCTGAATCCTGTTTCTGTCAATTCTTCACACTCCTTCTCGGTTAAGTTGTGATCCTGTGTTGTTGAGGAGTTGTGGTCCCTTGAAGGAGAAGAGGTGTTCTGGTCTTTGATGGTTTCACCTTTTTTGCAGTTTTTTTCCCATCTTTGTGGATTTACCTGGCTGTGATGTCAGAGAGCTGCTTGATGAGGTCGCTTGTCTGCCTGTAGGGGCGCTACTGGGTTTCTAGGGACTCCTTCAGGTTACTAGGGAAGCTTCCTGTGTCTTATTTGTTTATGCTGGGAGATTATGCCCGCCTCTTCCACTGACCTGTAGGCACTACTGGGTTGTCAAGCAAGCCATCCCGTTGCTACCTAATAGGCTTCCTGTGTTTTTTGTTAAAACTTTTAGCCCAGTCCCACTCCTCTAGTGGTGGGTTGTGCCCTTCCTCCACTGGGCTGGATCATTCAGAGTTCATCTCAGACTGTGGCACTGGCTACGCAACCCACTAGAGTCAGAGCTTCAGCCCTCTGGGGTTTGTGGGGGAGGTTAGGGACCTACCCACAGCACCCGGCAGGGCAGTCTCCCCCTTTCAGCTTTCTCTCTCTCCAGTCATGGGGTAGGGGCCGCCTAGTTGCTCCCGCTTACAGCTCCCTCTCTTTCCGGGCAGGGAGAGGGGGCAATAGCTCAGTCTGCAGACTCTTATTCAACTCCACACTTGTAATTCCCGGCGCTTGACTGGCAAAGATCCCCTGTTCTGTGTATTGCTGAGGCTTTGGGAGAAGCACTGTATCTGGACCAGAGCGCCAGAGGTGGAGCCCCCGACTCGCCGGTCAGATGCACTTTCTGGGTGAAGCCGCACCCCTCCCTGCCTCGATCTGCCCTGAGTGGGCTTTGCTCACCCTCGGACCAGACCCGTTGAAATGCACCTGGTACCTCGGTTGGAGCTAGGAGATCTCTGGGTTTCTGCTTCTCTTTCGCTGGGTGTTGTGCACTGGAGTTGTGTCTAATCTGCCATCTTGGATCCTCCCCTGATCATTAATATTTAATTAACTTTCACTAGTTTCAATGTGAATTTTTAAAATAATACTAATAGAACAATCTAAATCTTTCTTTTCCATTTATAAATATCAGTTTTCAGCTACACCCACTTTTTAAATACAAACCCTGTTTTCTTCACATCTTCTCACATCTCACTGGAATTAATTAAACATTTTCTTCTGTGTTTTCCATTGCACTTTTTAAGCCTTCATCATAACACATTTTAAAAGCTTATGTCTGTCTCCCTAGTAGATTATAATGTGCACAGAAGCCATGTCAGATTAAGCTCTGCCCCATAGCTGCAAGTCAGTTGTTGGTTCCTTATAGGCATTCATTAAATGTATGTCAGATCCTAACACACACGTTACAGCTTAAACCACATGACTGCCACATGATGGCAGCCTAACAAAATTGCAGGAACTCAACTGAGTTCAACGTGATATAATAAAGATAATAATTTAAAAAATGTTCTTAGTTTTTTCAATTTAAATTGTACTTTATCATCTGACTGTATCCATTTAACACTCCTATGATTTAAGTAGAAAAGGTATTATTAGCCTAATTTTACAAACGAACACACAAAGGCTCAAAGAGCATAAGTGGCTTGGCCAAGGTTACATACCAAGTGAATGCAAAACTGGGGTTTGCACTAAAGTCTCAGAATGCCTTGCCATGTGCAAATAGTGCCTGTAAAGTTTTAGCAAATGGGCTAATTGACAAAATCATGCTTAACAAGAAAAGAGAATCAAGAAAAAAGTGAAATATACTTGTAAAGTATATTCTCTAGTCAAAAATGTAAAAATGTGCTAATGAAATTATTCACATGGCCTACATTATATGTGTGTATGAACTTTACATATGTGTGTGTGTGTGTGTATGTGTGTGTGTATAAATATGAAGCTAACAGCTAAATTAACCTTAGGGAAAAGATATATTTCAAATTCTTTACTAATATGGTTGACAACTAAGTTTTACCAATATTAGAGAGTAAAAATGACAGAAAATAAATACACAAAATGATTAATTTATCTGTCTGTATAAATGGACATGGTCTCTAATGCATTCTGCAGAGGAGAAGAGCAATTTCTAAAATATTGAGGAGTCTTCAATTTACACTTCATCTGACTTTATCAAGAGGTAAATTTGAGAAAAAAACCAGAGGCCTGGCAACTGCCAAAATCTGACTGCATTAACTTAGCAAATTGCTACTAAACAGATAACTGATAATTGAGGGTAACCAGAAAAACTGACTAAATAATTAAATTCAGGATTTTTCAATGATCTATAAATAAGTACTTATTCAATTTAGGGGGATGTTTATATTCTGCTTATTTCACACACACTGAAAGAGACATGGAGCAAGAAAGATGGTCTGGGTTCTCAGATTAAACTTTAAAGTTATGCAAAAGAAAAAGGAGCAGGAAGAGAAAAAAGAGGAGAGGGGAGGGGAGGGGAAGGGACGGCAGGGAAGGAGAGGGGAGGGGAGAAGAAGCAAGGGAAAGGCAGGGGAAGGGAGGGGAGGAAAGGGGAAGGGAGGGGAAGAGAGGGGACAGAGGGGAATGGAGGGGAGGGAGGGAAGGGAGGGAAAGAGAGGGGAGGGAGGGAAAGGGAGGGGAGGGGAGGGAGGGGAAGGGAGGGGAAGCAAGGGGAAGGGAGGGGAGGAAGAAAGGTGGGCAAGTTAGGTTTAATTCCATCACAGATAATACTATTTTACCCCCAAATTATGCATGTCATCTTAGCTGTAGACTTCTTTTATTGAAAAAATATATCTAACGCAGGCTGGGCACAGGGGCTCACTCCTGTAATCCCAGCTCTTTGGGAGGTCGAAGCAGGCAGATCACTTGAACCCAGGAATTAGAGACCAGCCTGGGCAACAGGGAGAAAACCTGCTCTACAAAATATACAAAAATTAGCTAGGTGTGGGGGCACATGCCTGTAGTCCCAGCTACTCAGGAGGCTCAGGTGAGAGAATCGCCTACGCTGGGGAGATGGAGGTTGCAGTGAGCAGGAATCACATCACTGCACAACATGGCAAGACCTTGTCTTCAATAAAAAGAAAAGATTAAATAAAAAAATTAAAAACAGAAAAGAAAAACTATCTCGTGTAACAAATGCTGGGCATCCTAAAAATCTGAATCACTGGTACTATTTTGATTTATCTTTTGTATTGTTGTTCAGTCAGTTTCTAGAAATAAAATGCGAAAATTTCCCGGGCCTTTGAAATGTACAATATATAGGAGAAATAAAATAGAGTAGTATGTTTAGAAGTAATGCCAAAATGCACATTGCCAATTATACTTTAATTTTCTGCATCAAAAGTCACTCTTATAATAATGTAATAAAGTAGGATATGGTTTTTAATGACTTTCACAACCTGAAAAGGGAGAAGTCTAATTTTATTATAAGCTGCATTTTAATTTCTACTTTAAAGGACATTCAGATGAGATTGCTATTTAAATTTTAATAAAACAAAATACAGACTTTAATATCAAATTCATTTTTCAGTGTCAAAGTATGTCATTCTAAAGTGCTTTAACTATTATTTAATAAAGTTTTATATAGAGACCCACACAGGTTCAAAACTAAATTCAAATGTTCAGGGAAAGCAAAATGAAATTTTCTACTGGGAAAAACAATGCCTAAAAGTTAGAAGTTATAAGGAAGAAGATTTGAAGGTAGTATAAGGTGGAACTTCTAAATTATTAGAGGAGTTCAACAAATAAATGTGCTCCCATGTGAAATGGTAGCTCTTTGCCATGGAAGGGCTCAAGCACTGGCTTGTCATATTAGAAAGTCATGGAAGGCCTCCCAGAATTGATGATCTTGTCCATCGCTGGTCCTATATTTATCATTTTCTACAAAGGATGTGAAACTCTGACCTTGAAATCACATAGACCTGGGTTTTAATCCTTGCAGTACTGCTAACGAGTTATGTGATAAGAAAAATGCAATTTTACCCTTCTTTACTGCCTTCCCCACTTAGGACATTGGTTTAATAATACTCCAGATAAATATA